>JZKD02S1597045.1:47112-57633 GCA_000966675.3 Picea glauca | reverse complement strand
TCCGGAATACCGCTTACCACACAAAAAACCACTTTCCTCAAAAATTTACCATTTTTGCATGTCTTACCACGTCCTCTTCCAGATCGATTTTTGGGAAAACAGAGATGGATTTTAAAAATACGAGAGAGTTTTTTTCTCATAACGGGCTAAGGAACAAAAACCTCTTTCAGTTTTTTCAACAAAGTTACGAGAATGGATAATAGAATACATCTTTGAGGCCTAGTTTTCCATATTTTCAATTTTTTCAGTCTCGATCTTGTAGGAGCTATTACGACCAGATGGGGACGAATTTGGCGAAACCGAAGGATTATTTTGTCCAGAACATGCCCATATACAATAACCTCTTTCATTTTTCTCCCAGGTGTCATCATTGAAGACAAAAATGTGTCTGTTCGGACCCCTGTTTCACAGAAAACCGATCCGTTTTTCATGGCAGAAAACTCCAAATTTTGTGGGAGTGGTGGTTATTTTTGGCCAAGGAGGTTAAAACGATTTCCAAAAATAATTGGGATGGTCTATCTTATTTATCCAGATGATTTTAATGTAGAATGGTTCGACCTTTGAGGTTCTTGGACTGGACTGTGGGTTATGTATGACCAGAAGACCTTTTTCTTCTCTGTAATTTTGAGATGAGCAATCAGCAATGAACATGTTTTCTTTTACAGGATTCTTGTGTGGTGATATTGGTGGTGTTTTTCTCTGTTTAATGTTTTTACTGTGATCATTATGTTTTTTTTCAGTTCTTATTATCAGAAGGAAAGTAATAGAAGCAGAATTTATCAGCAGATACTCTGCCTTTGAGCTTTTGATGATCTTTATGTTTTCTGCTAAAGCTTAGTTCAGGAATTCTTAGCTTCTCCTGTGCCTGGATTTTATCTCCCCTATTTCTTCCTCAAATCAATACAATTAAAACTCAATTTGATTCAATATTTCTGCTACCTTGCCTTGTGAAAGAACTTTGTCCAGATCTGAGAGTGAATCACATTGTTTAAAGTGCAGACCCCATTTGCCCAATGGCCCTCCTCGTTGTTCCAAATCAATCATTTAAAAACCCCAACCCCTGTTCTTCATAACTAGCCTAATACCTATTAAAACAAATTTATATCATACAGAGAGATCCATCTCTGAGTCTTGGAGGGCTAGATCCAAGACTTGAAGTGGTTTTGATGTTGCCTCTGTGACTGCCTCACAACCTTGGGCAAATTACAGAGTGCTAACAAGCCCAATGATGATGAAAGCATGGAGCTAACAGCCAGAGTAGATGAAGAGTTTGAATGATTATCACGTGGAGGACTCGACATGGGAGTGAGATGAACAACAAAGAAGTGAAGGAATTCTACCAGTGAGACACATGGTCGTAATGAAGAGATGTGGTGAAAATCTTGTAGGGAAGAATAGTGATGGAGTGAAGAACATGCAGAGGCATTGTGCAGAGGAGGTAGTTGATGCACAGAGAATATATAAAAAGAAGAATAGAGAAGATATGTATGGTCTTTGTTGCAAGGGATTTATGTGAGTAGAAGCAGGTTGTGTGCAGCAGCTAAAATGCATAGAAGAGGCATAGCGCATAGAATGGAGATGGTTCACAGTGCATAAAAGAGAGGATAACATAAAGTGTAAGTGGGGCAAGTAGAGAGACACTGATGAAAGTAGAGTAGAGCAGTGTAAAAGAACAATGATGAGATTGGTAATCCATAGATAAATGTTATATCATTGTAATAAATTCAAGAAAGAAAAGATTTATATTTCAGGGTGGTAGGGAGGTGCTAGGGAGGATTGGTTTCCTCAGAGTTTCAAGTGGGTGCTTGAACAAAGGGATTTGTATATTCCATCTTGTTTCAGCCAAAAAAACCAGGGTGGCAGGGTGGTGGAAGGGAGAACTATTGTTCTCTGTTATATAGGTCAGTGCTTGTGCGACTGGAAGTTGGTGCTTCCATCCAATTGGTGCTGGAACACTTAGGGATTTGGTGCTTCCTTCTAGTGGGTGCTAGAGAAAATAGGGAGTTGATGCTACCTTCTAGTGGGTTCTAGAGAAACCATAGAGTTGGTGCTCTCAACAAGTTGCAGCTTGAAAAATAGAGGTGGTAACCTCACAATGAGCTGGTTCTCATAAGAATGATAATGTACAGAAAATAAAGATTACTTGTCATATCAAGAAGAATAGTTTTTTCCCTTTATGGGTTTCCTGGGGAAATATCTATTTCTGTATATTTCATGTGTGTGATTGATGTTGAGTATTCTACTGCTTACCTCCCTACATTATTGTGATTGTCATTGAGTTCTTTGTAAAGAGTTTAAAATAATAAGAAAAAATTTGTAAGCATGGTAACAACTAATTCACCCCCACCCCCCTCTCAATTGTTCAACAGTTATCTCTTTTTTGGTCTCATCAGACTAACTTATGAAAAAGGACCTTATGGAGTTCTCTTTAACTATTTTTCAGACTCTCCAAAATTGAAAACCCGCTAAATTTTCTTTCCTTGGACTCATTAAAAAAGCATTGAAAGTCCCATATGGGATCGAACCAGTCCTTCTTAGGGTTCATTAAATATACTTTGAGGGACTCATCTGAAGGATTAGCTTACATCGACAAGCATATGTTATCCTCCTCAATCTTGCGTAAAAATAAAGAGGTACTCACCAGAAATGGTGGGGGGAATTGGGAAAGAAACATGTCTTTGTATTTTTGTTAGTGGCAATAATAGTCACTCTTGAACATGACACCCCCCTTCATCATTGTGTCTGGGTTGGGAAATCCATTTATCTCTCGTTTGACCATCCACAAGTCCATATGTTGGCTCCTCCTTTAGTCAATGCTTCCAAAACCATTTTCCTTTCGTTCATATGTTCAAGATAATTCCAACCTAAACGAGCCTTCTATCAAGTCGGCCATCTGCAGTTATAAATTTTCTACCATGTCGGATTTCCCTGTGTTAGTTCCAAATCACTTCATACTCTTATCTATTTCAAATCGGTTACATATTCTATGGCATTGATGGGGGATACATCAAGGCCCTCCTGTGATGAGTCTTTTACTGTCAACTTCAACTCATTATTTAGGAACAAGGATTAGAAATCATTTAGTACCTTGGAGCTTGCATGCCTCAATGGAAGGTTTCTTTTCTTTCAACAGTGAGTTCACATCATTGACCCTTGATTGGAATATTCCATCGAGTGTTCGACTTCAACTCAATTATTCACATTCTTTGGATTGTACTAGGGTACCTTGGGATTCATTGACATCAATGGTGATTTCCCTCACACTTGTTAATGGTTTTCATTAATGATCGGTAATCAAGTGGTTTCTACCATGTTCAACTTCGACACTTGTAATCACATGGCTAGATTCGTACTTAGAGACAATGGAAATGAAGACACTAGATCTTATCACTTTAGTCCAGGTTGTGATGGAGTATTCATGATTTTTATTGACACATAGATCCATTTTGTATGTCTTATGGCTATGTCTGAATTTGAGTTCTTTTAGAGCATAGATCCAAAGTGTATTCATGGTGGCTATGTTGAATCATGATGACATGGATCCACAATGTATGTTTAGTGGCCATGAATCACTTGACACTTATGATTAGATTCATTTTTAGTCTGAGTATGGGAATGCCTACCTCATAATGGTATGATATTATGTAGATGCTTTCTTGTTTGCAGGTTCTTGATCGATGTGCTCCTTGTTTTCAACGCACACATTCTACAAAGTATTTCGGTTGTCACGAGTTCCAACTTCATAATTTTGGGGGCATTCTGTTACACAATATCTTGGTCACCTCGGTGGTCATGTGACAACATGTGTTAATGTTCCCTGAAAATATTAAGAGAATACTTTCTCCATGAGAAAGGTGATTAACTTTCCTCTGTCAAAAACCATATAAAGGAAGGTCGTTGCACCCTATTATATGCAGGGGTGCGATGATGAATGATAGACACACTTTGATCTAAACCTGGACTATGATTTCATCTCATGTTGCTTGTGCATAGGGTGCAATGATGCTTAAAGCATGGGAAATGTCAAATTTCATGAATATTCTAGAAGAGTATCTTCTAGAAGATGAGGTGGCCACCGATCGGTTTGGTTCTTACTTACTTCTCTGATTTTGTGGGATAATCCTAATCTCCTCATCTATCTCTCTTCCACACTATATAAAGAGGGATCTCTCATGGAAAAGGCTAAGGTTGAATAGGCTAAGATTTGTATGGAGAGTTCTACTTCATATTATGCTTGAGAGCTTTGCTTTAGTTCTTCAAGTCAGATTGTGGATGTTCTTCATTCAAGACATTGGAGAAAAGGTGTGTGTGTTGAAGCAAAGAGCCATCGAAAGGGGACCTTGCAACATCAAGGCATGGTTTGTATTCTCCACTTTCTATTCACTTAATACAGTAATGCATTTCTTCCCTATATAAGCATCTTGTCTTCTATTGTATAATTCCTTGATTAGATACATAGACTTCATTAGAATGTATATATATTTGTTCTCTTTCTTTGTTGGTTTATGATTCCTAGACATGCTTACTATTCCGCAAACTCAAGGAAGGAGCTACAAAGACGACACTAGCGAGGAAAAGCATCGTTTAAAAGGTATGTCACTTGTACCTCATTAAACTATTTCATATGATGATGAAATTTAAGGCGAAGTGTGCATTCTATTCTGTTTTGTTCTAGTTTCCTGTGGAATCTAGGGAGATTTGTTTATGTCTGCATTTACCGATTAATATGATAACCAATATGTAATCCCTTTTGGATGACATTATTTAAGGTTTTCCTATTGTAAATCCTATAAACAAGGCATGTTTTAATTGCATTATGTTGGTTGTTGTAGTTAACATTTAGATCAGTCTGTTAGAGGTTATTGGTCATGTAGATGTAATTCAAGCTGGCTACAGGCTTGTTCTTATGTAAGAAATAGGGTATGATGATGATTATGTCTTCAGTGTAGACCAAGGTTATTCATGTAACCCTTTATTCTGAATGAATAGGACAACAAGAGAGAAAGAAACTCAAAAAATGTTGGTTTTCCCATTTGGGTTTCTAGGGTAAAATCTATGTGTACTATGTGATTGCTTTGTCATTTAATTTATTTTTTTAATCTAGCTTCTTCTCTTCTAGCAGGTTTAGTGTGGGAGTTTATTTCCAAATAGGTTTTGGATAACCACTAACCAATTTGATCTAAATAATGTGGTGGTTCGGGTTTACCACTAACCATATTCACTCCCCCCCTAAAGGTGTAAGAGAGTATCACTTTCATCAATGTGCTCCCCCCCTTGAGGTGTGGAGAGTACCATATCTAATTTAATTTCAGAGAACATATAGAATTGGACTTGGATCATGTCCAAAATCATTTATAATAGTTGTTGGAATTTTATTTTCTTTTTTCATTTCTCCATGCAACTGTGGTTTTACCTTTGTCTTGATTAGATGGTAAGACTTACGTAGATTCTATACTTGTTGATTTCATTTCCAAGAGATGATCCAACCATAATGAACTATTTTCTTAACCTTCTTCTTCTTTCGAAATTTTTTTGAGATATGATTTGTATTCCCACAATGAAGACAATGACGGTGATAAAAACACCATGTCTCCAAGTGACCAACTCTATGACAATATTGGCACTTACTATCAGTATTCTTAATTTCTTCAAGAAATCCTGCACTCACAAACTAAACTGGTTTGGAGTAATCTGGGATATGAAAGTTGTTGCTTTTGCCATATCCTAACCTGTGTCAATTTTTGTTGAATGAGAATTCTTCCTGAGGTGTCATTTTCACTCTCTTGCTTAATTTGATGTCACTTAGGGCATTGGGTACTACCGATCATGCACCCTAAAGTGTGATTACAATGAATTGAATTTGATGACTCACTTGACCTCCTTATTTAGATTTCAAGTAGGTCACGATGACAATTTTCACACTTGACTTTGAAAGGGTTTGGAAATTTACCATTTATACAATTCAAATTCAATGATTTATACTTCAATTTTGACAACTCAATGATCAATTTAGTGCTTCAAAAGAGTAGATGAAAAAATAACATTTTTTTCTTTACATATTTTTAATTCCCAATTGCAATCATCGTTATCCTTCATGAACACATGAGCATTATGTGTTTGATTTGCATGCCAAATTAAATGTGTCACACTAGACAACATAAGCATCAAAGGAAATAATCACCATCCACAAGCACAATTTGTCCTAAGATCCCCTTATTCAATTTTCGGGTGGTCTAGGACAAGGAGAGAAATAAAATCAATTTGATTGTGTGATATCTCTTTTACAGTGACAATAGTGTGCCTAAATACAAATAGAAGCCTTCAAGCTTTCCTTTTTCAATATGTTCAAAACAATTTTTGAAAATATTTCCAAATTAAGAAATTATAACTCACCAAATAGAAAATAGTACACCACATCCCACATCTCATTATATACTAGTTACTTGGGGAAGCAATCAATTGTCTATATAAAATGGTCATTTTTCTTCATTATGGTACATGTGGGATAAATGATAGTAAAAGTGAATAAAATATACCTTACATGACAATAAAAATATAAGTGTTTGGTTATGGAAGTGTGCTCAAGGGCCTTCTCTAAGATATGATTCCCAAACCTAGCTCAAGGCTTGAAATTTCTCTGGAGGTATAGATGGAAAATCTAATATTCAGGGACACATATAGCTAAGAGTTTTTTTGTTGTTGGGAAATTTTTTTGTGGATCTATTTTTGTGGGTGGATCTCATGGGTAGACATTTATGCAAATTTATAGAAAATTGTTGGGGTGTAGAAGCTTGGATATCCAAGGGTAAGATTTGTGATCCCTTTAACAATCCTGATTTCACTACACACTAATATGTGCATCTTCCAACAACAACAAGAATCAATTTATTCACCATGCATATATGCAAAGCACCATCGAAATGAAAATTCATTGGATGCAAATCACTGGGTATGTTTTTCTTTCATATTGGAGGAGACTGCTTCAGATCACTACATATCGCTTCATGTAGAGAACTTATTGTTGGTGTAGAAAGTTGGGTGTATTGAAAAATCATAGTTGTACTCGATGTCATGGGATATCGATCTAAGTGATTTATTTTCTATGTGCAGAATATTGAAACAAATACAAGTGGAATGTATGCAGACATGATCTCAACAATGGAAACCCTAATGCCAATCAATTCTTGGAGATGGTTTGTCAAATCACTGAAAGGATGTGAGATCATGTATTTCTTCATTGGATTTTTTCTAGTGCACACACCAGATCGATGGTTGCAATCTATTGTTGACGACCTTGGTCTCACTGATTTTAATGGCCAGGGGGCTCTTTCTCTCTATCTAGACCAACCACTAGGAATCTTATAGAAAAAACAATAACATATTTTCAAATTGATAGATCAGATGTCTAGTGTATATTTTTGGTGAAGGGTCACTTGGATCAGCACAAGATAAGAAGGCAGTCCATCAAAATGATGTGCAAATGTCAACTCTGATATGATCAACGTTTTTGTTCTTATCACTACATTTTTTTGGGTGGATGGACCATGCCACAAAATAAAACAGATCTCCACATATTCTCTTTAAAAAAAAATGATTTGAATCCAATTGATACTAGATTAAAAAAGGGCATGGTCTAATCTACTGAGAGTAGATATTTCTGGTGTGATTGTATTTAAAATCACACCAAGGATTTGGAATTGCTAAGATGGACAAAAAGTATAAAATAATTCTTTAATTTTTAATCAAGGAAAATTTCAGGGGCTAAATTTTGCCCATGGGCTAATTTTCCTGCTTTTCCCAAAAAAAAGATTCACCAATTTCCATTTTTTATAAAAATGATTTGCTCAAATTCTATAAAATAAAATTATTTTACCATAAAAACAACCCAAATTATATAGAAACTATATAAAATCCTTAGAAATTTGAATATTTTTACAAAAATATCTCCAAACATTTAATAGTTTGCATATTAAGGAATACTAAGATTCACCAAGGTTTCTACATTTTGAGATATATTTCCATCCGTAAAATTATCCCTATCTTTAATTTTCTAGCATTCACCAAAATTGTATCATAAAGAATAGAAATTATAATGACAAGAAGTGGGAGATTTTTTACCTTAATGAGAGATTTGTTGGATAGTTGGTTGTCATTGATGTCAACAAAACTACTTATCATTGATGTTAACAGATGTGATGGGTGCATTTGAAGAAGTCTACAAAAATACCCAGAGATGTGGTCATGAAGCCCAAAGTTGTATGAGGAATAAGGACATAAAGGACAATGTAAATGCATGTAACATATTCATAGATGAATAGTTCCCATTGTGTCATTTCCAACGGTAGGTGGTATGTCACGTAGTTCCTCACAGTTGAGAAGTTATGAGGTCATGTGTAACACCCTGTTTCCCCCAGTTTGTAAAAATAACTAGATTGGCCAAGAACTGTGGAAAACTCAGAAATGTGAATATGTATTATGTGAATAATATTATGAATTTATATTGCAGGACTGCTGAGAGGGCATGTGCTGAAAAAGAGACCACGATGGTGGTGGAAGGCACCTGGAAAGGTGGCGTTAACTTCCACCGAGAATCAATACCATATTTGGACTTCACTGGCTCGGAGAACCAAAAGCAGCTCACTGGCCTCGAATTAAATGTCTCACAGGGTGGTAGGAAGATGGATCCTCAAGAATTAATGAGGGATGGGGAGGTGACCCGCCCATCCATAGAGCCATCAGGCCTGACCAGCGTGAGGGAAATTGTGCAACATGCAACCTCGCAAGATGATAAGGCGTGGGGTAGAAGCGATTGGGGGCAGATGCGAGAGGAGGAAGAGAACTCTGGTGATATGCAGAGTGAGTGATAGCAGAGAGGAAGGAGAGTAACCTTCACTCTTGGTCATTGGTAAACAGAGACACAGTCTCACAACATCGTGGTCTCAGCTTGGGGGTTGCTAGTGGTAAATCCATTGGGAGTCACTGAGCCTACGGTTGGGTGGAAACGAGTAACCCTCTCAGCAGTTTCATAACCTCTGGTGTTATTTTTGATAAGTGTTTTGCCTCTGGCATCTTGAAATGTATATTTATTCTGACATTTATGTTTATAAGTTGTGAAATGGTGAATGATTTCAGAGTAAGAATGTTTGTATGGTGTTTTGATCAGTATTGGTACATGCATGTTTATAATGGAAAGACTACGTATGGCTTATGTCTTCATAAATTGCTATTTATATGCATATTGATCTAATCCAGACCGTGTGTATGATTCAAGGGAGAAAGGTACCCTTATCTGCCTCAGATAGTACCCTGGGTAAAAACCTCCCCATAGAGATACCCTCCTTGAAAATCCCATCAAGAACCAGGAAAGAGAATGTGAAGGCGCAAGGCCTTAGTAACCCTGCATGAGGAGGAATGATCCTCTTGAAAACCTGAGATGGTAGCATAAGGATGAAGTATTGAATCGATGGACGAGATCCCATCGAGAGATCTGTGGTCACTCACGACCATCAAATCAGAAGAAGAAGATGGAGTGTTAAGTGCCTTAACCCTGATAGGTATTGATCGACGGATGAGATTCCATCGGGAAACCTGTGATCACGCATGATTGTTAGATTGGTAGGAGTAAGTAGGGTGTTAAATGCCTTACCCCTTTTTTTTCTATGTCTTCATGGGTAGCAAAGAAATCGGGACCGTAGATCCCCAAGGTCCATGAGAACATATGGACCATTGATTTTTCCACGTCCAGGAAGTCATGGGAGAATGCACAAGTTAGGAACCGGTCTGAGCCGTAAAATCTCGGCTGAAAAAAAACTGACAGTCGTTGGATCTGACAGGAGATACCTGAGGGTTAAACCCCCAGTGAATAAGGGTGAAAGCCCTGAAATATATCTAGACCATCTGATTTAAGGGGGCCACATGTCGTGAGATTTCCCATTTTGGGAAATCGAGAATCGCGAACTCAAGAGTCCTGGTGACGAGAGATCGAGACTTTCCATTGTGGAAGCCTCGGGACAGATCTGGACCGTACAATTTGAGGAGGCCACGTGTCGGGAGATTTCCCATTTCGAGAAATCAGGAATCGCGAACTCGGGAGTCCTGGTGATGAGAGATCGGTACTTTCCATGGTGGAAAACCTAGGACATATCTGGACCGTCTGATTTGAGGAGGCCACATGTCGGGAGTTTCCCATTTTGGGAAATTGGGAATCGCAAACTCGGGAGTCCTGATGACGCGATATCGGGACTTTCCATGGTGGAAACCCCGGGACAGATCTGGACCATCCAATTTAAGAATGCTATGTGTCAAGAGATTAACAGCATCAGGAAACTGGGGATCGAGAATTCGGGAGTCCCGTGGTCGAGAGTTCAGACTCTCATGATGATAAATCCCAATGAACGGACGAGATTCTTTCGAAGGATCTCAAGGTTTGTAACGACCGTCAGATGCGAAGAAGATATGTTGATTTTAAGCTAGGGTGTGAATACGCCTTAGGGTAAGTGGTGAGCAGATTTGGATGGCCAA
>JZKD02S1597045.1:21930-44510 GCA_000966675.3 Picea glauca | reverse complement strand
GGGACATGTTCTGTCCAAGGAAGGGGTAGCAGTAGATCCTGACAAGATCAGGTCTATCATGGAATGGCCTACCCCAAAGGATGTCTCAGACATCATATCCTTTATGGGATTAGCGGGATATTATAAGATATTTATAAAAGGATTCTCCAAGATTAGTTGTCCAGTCACTGCCCTCCAGAAGAAGGGGACAAAATTCCTATGGACACAGCAATGTGAAGAAAGATTCCAAACCCTAAAACATCTACTGACCCATGCACCCGTGTTGAAAATCGCTGACCTAGAAGTTGACTTCCTTGTCTGCACAGATTCCTGTAAGGAAGGGCTCTGAGGATTCCTTATGCTGAAAGGAAGTGTGATCTGCTATGAATCCCAAAAATTGAATGAACATGAAGTCAACTATGTGACTCGTGATCTAGAACTGGCTGCCATAGTGCATGCCTTGAAAATGTGGAGGCATTACCTCTTGGGAAGAAAATTTGTACTTATGACATATCACTGTGGATTGTGGTATTTTTTTGACCAACCAAATCTCAATTCCATACAAGCTAGATGGATGAACCCCCTTAGAGAATTCGATTTTGAAATCGAACACATTAAAGGGAAAGAAAATAGGGTGGTCGATGCCCTTAACAGAAGCATAAAAACAATTCACCTGGCAGCGGTGAGTACCTGCGAGACAGATGTCAAGAACAGAGTAAAAAATGCACAAGAGACAGATCCCTTCATTCAGACTGTGACCCTGTACCTATAGAAAGAACCCTCTGGAGTAAAATATGAAGGCTACCAGATGACTGAAGGAGGTCTGCTCACTTACAGAGATAAACTGTATGTTCCAAATTATGACGACTTGAAGAGGCTCATTATGGATGAACTACATAAAGACCATATACTGGTCACCCAGGATACCAGAAAATGATCACTGCCACTCGGAAACAATTTTATTGGCCTGGATTGAAGAAAGACACAGCCAAATATTTGTCCCAATGCATAGAGTGCCAACAGGTTAAAGTAGAACATCGACACCCAGCAGGACTATTACACCCTTTACCCATCCCAGAATGGAAATGGGAAACCATCTCCATGGATTTTATCACTGCATTGCCAACATCAACCAAACAGAATGACGTCGTTATGGTAGTGGTGGATAAACTGAGCAAGTCTGCTCATTTCATCCCCATCAAATCAACCTACAAGGCAATAGATATCTCCCAGGTATTCATGAAAGAGGTATTCAGACTACACGGTATACTGAAAGAGATAGTGTCTGACAGAGACACAAAATTTACTTCCAATTTTTGGAAATCACTGATGGCTGGTTTAGAGACCAAATTGTTTTTTAGCACCGCCTATCACCCTCAAACCAACGGACAGACAGAAAGAGTGAATCAAATATTAGAGGATATGTTAAGGATGCATGTAATGCATCAACCCAGGAAATGGGAAGACTACCTACCATTGGTAGAATTCACCTACAACAACGACTACCAAGCATCCTTAAATATGAGTCCCTTCGAGGTCCTCTATGGTAGGCCGTGTAATACTCCGGTCAGCTAGAGTAATCCTGTAAATATGATTTCTTTTGGACCCGACATGTTGAAAGAAATGGAACAACAAGTGACTCAGATAAAACAAAATCTGAAGGTCACTCAGAACCGACAGAAAAGTTATGCGGACCAAAAGAGAACTCCAAGAGAGTTCAAAATGGGAGACCATGTATATCTCATAATTAAGCCCAGAAGGAGTTCCCTGAAAATGGGAGTTTGTGCCAAGTTGGAACCCTAGTATTGTGGACCCTTTGAGGTTCTAGATAGACTGGGACCTGTAGCCTATCGGCTAGCACTTCCTCCCACAGTAAAAGAACATAATGGTTTCCATGTTTCATTATTGAAGAAATATGTACACGATGCTAATCATATAATTGAATGGTCTATGATCCAGGTGGAACCGAAGGGAGAATTTCTACCAGAACCCCAATGCATATTGGACAGAAAGGAAACCCTGCTCCGGAACAAAACCATTGCACAGGTAAAGGTGCAATGGAGACATTTTGTCCTAGATGAGGCTACATGGGAAATGGAGGATGCCATGAGACACGCATATCCGATTTTGTTTACTTTTGTACATGCAATTCATGTTAAAAGATAAGAACATCGAGGACGATGTTCCTTTAAGGGGGAGGGAATCATAACACCCTGTTTCCCCCAGTTTGTAAAAATAATTGGGTTGGCCAAGAACTGTGGAAAACTCAGAAATGTGAATATTTATTATGTGAATAATATTATGAATTTATATTGCAGGACTGTTGAAAGGGGATGTGCTGAAAAAGAGACCACGATGGCGGTGGAAGGCACCTGGAAAGGTGGTGTTAACTTCCACTGAGAATCAATACCGTATTTGGACTTCACTGGCCCAGAGAACCAAAAGTGGCTCGCTGGCCCTGAATTAAATGTCTCACAGGCTGGTAGGAAGATGGATCCTCAGGAATTAATGAGGGATGGGGAGGTGAACCACCGATCCATAGAGATGTCAGGCCTGACCAGCGCGAGGGAAATCATGCCACACACAACCTCGCAAGAGGATAAGGCGTGGGGTAGAAGCAATTAGGGGCAGATGCGAGGGGAGGAAGATAACTATGGCAATATGCAGAGTGAGTGATAGCAGAGAGGAAGGACAGTAACCTTCGCTCCTGGTCACTGGTAAATAGAGACACAGTCTCACAACATCGTGGTCTCAGCTCGGGGGTGGCTAGTGGTAAATCCACTGGGAGTCACTGAGCCTACGGTTGGGTGGAAACAAGTACCCCTCTCAGCAGTTGCATAACCCCTGGTGTTATTTCTGATAAGTAATTTTCCTCTGGCATCTTGAAATGTATATTTATTCTCACATTTATGTTTATAAGTTGTGAAATGGTGAATGATTTCAAAGTAAGAATGTATGTATGGTGTTTTGATCAGTACTGGTAGATGCATGTTTATAATGGAAAGACTACGTATGGCTTATGTCTTCATAAATCGCTATTAATATGCATACTGATCTAATTCAGACTGTGTGTCTAATTCATGGGAGAAAGGTACCCTTATCTGCCTCAGATAGTACCCTGGGTAAAAACCTTCCCATAGAGATACCCTCCTTGAAAATCCCATCAAGAACCGGGAAAGAGAATGTGAAGGCACAAGGCCTTAGTAACCTTGCACGAGGAGGAACGATCCTCTTGAAAACCCAAGAAGGTAGCATAAGGATGAAGTATTGAATCGACGGATGAGATCCCATCGGGAGATCTGTGGTCACTCACGAACGTCAGATCGAAAGAAGAAGATGGAGTGTTAAGTGCCTTAACCCTAATAGGTATTGATCGACGGATGAGATTCCATCGGGAAACCTATGATCACGCATGACCGTTAGATTGGTAGGAGTAAGTAGGGTGTTAAATGTCTTACCCCTTTGTTTTTCTGTGTCTTTGTGGGTAGTAAAGAAATCAGGACCATAGATCCCCAAGGTCCATGAGAACATCTGGACCATTGATTTTTCCACGTTCAGGAAGTCATGGGAGAATGCACAAGTTAGGAACCGGTCTGAGCCGTCAGATCTTCGCTAAAAAAATCCCAACAGTCGTTGGATCTGACAGGAGACATCTGAGGGTTAAACCCCCAGTGAATAAGGGAAAAAGCCCTGAAATAGATCTGGACTGTCTGATTTAAGGGGGCCACATGTCATGATATTTCTCATTTCGAGAAATCAGGAATTGCGAACTCGAGAGTTTTGGTGATGAGAGATCGGGACTTTCCATTGTGGAAACCCCAGCATAGATTTGGACCGTCTGATTTAATGAGGCCACATGTCGGGAGATTTCCCATTTCAGGAAATCAAGAATCGCAAACTCGAGAGTCCTGGTGACGAGAGATCGAGACTTTCCATGGTGGAAACACCAGGACAGATCTGGACCATCCGATTTGAGGAGGCAACGTGTCAGGAGATTTCCCATTTTGGGAAATTGGGAATCGCGAACTTGGGAGTCGTGGTGACGAGAGATTAGGACTTTCCATGGTGGAAACCTCGGGACATATCTGGACCGTCCGATTTAAGGAGGCTACGTGTCGAGAGATTAACCGCATCGGGAAACCGGGGATCGAGAATTCAGGAGTCCCATGGTCGACAGTTCGGACTCTCGTGATGATAAATCTCGATGAAAATATGAGATTCTTTCGGAGGATCTCAGGGTCTATAATGATCGTCAGATGTGAAGAAGAGATGTTGACTTTAAGCTGGGGCGCAAATACACCTTAGGGTAAGCGACGAGCAGATCTGGACGGCCAAAGTCCACCCGCTCAGATCTACGGCTGAGGTTTCATTCTGGATCCCCCTTGTTGTTATGCCTTTAGCGGTAGGGGGGGGTCCGGAATTGAACTTGAAACTCGGGAACAGTCAGGATCAATTCGCCTTGATCAACGACATTCAGGCGAATTCCGGACCCCCCTTGTCATTCTGCCTTGGGGGGTCTGGAATGGTGTGGAATGTGAAGTGGGACTCGTCTCCTGTCACACCACCCACCATGTCATGTTTCCCCTCTCGCCACCTGTACTCCTCTCACCTGCACGACAAGGCCATTCCTAATGGCCATTTTCCAACCCTGTAGGGACTCATCCCTATTGGCCAGTTACCAGCCCTGTCGGGGTTCGGCGGTTGCAGAGTCGAACGATTCGACATCACTGTAGTGCCAAGGCGCAAAATAAAAAGAGGCACCATGATTATTTGACCTATGATCATAACCTGTGATCAGATGGGAACAAAGAGAGAGAAAGAGCTAGCTTACGCTAGGCCTCTGTAGGTAATTCGGGGGCTCTGATTCTGCAGAAATCAACGAAAATTTGATTATGGTAGTGATTATGTGACATCATGAAGTTGGAAGCCCCAAAGATTGGTTAAGAAGACCCTAAATAGTTACAAATCATTATTTAAAGGATAAAGTGATTGTAACAAGAAAGCATAGGTTTTTCCTGAAGTTAAGGAAACAAGTTACTTTGAAAAGGTATAAATACACCTCAAGAAGACTCTCATTCTTACACACACAACTTTATTGAATATATTTTATCTAAGCACATTTGATCTATTTGGTGAATCTGAGGTAGCAAGTATGAGGCAGGGAAGGAAGTGCAAAGTTGGAAGTTTCAGGATTAGAGAAGAGGAGTGAGGGTTTCTCAGAAACCCTAGTTTAGCTAACCCCCTTTGTAATATCCCTCGGCCGAACCCAAATGTAAATATAATCCAAGTATATTTAAGCTAGTGAGTTGTTTAGACATCATTTTTGTAATACACCTTTCATGGCGTGGTGCGCGCATATACTACGCAGTAAAGGGATGTAATGTGCACATTTTTGAATATCGCGCGCAGTAACTAAGGTGTGTGCAACCTTAAAGACAGAGGATACAGCACGCAATAACTAAGTGTGCGCAATATTAAGGTCAGCGAACCTTTGTGTATATAATATGCATTATAGGTTGGTGACCCAGTATTATAAGCCAGAATGTTTATGTCTTGGAATTAGGCCAGCGTGCCTAGATGTTAAAGGCTAGAGTGCCTACTTTGTACATGAATCATGATTAATATAAAATGCATCATTACGTGCAGATCGACCATGATAAAAGAGATGGGGAACTGATCTTCACCAGTTAGGGAAAGGGAGGGCCAAAAGTCAAGGGAATATTATATTAATATTTCCTAAAACATAAAGTATGGATAATTAGTTTATCCTAAGTTCTAAAGTTGGAGACAAGTGGACAAAAGTAACTTCCGATATGGCAAGTGTCAAGTTGGGGACATGCATTCATATCGTGGGGAAACTTAGCTTAGGGGGGCAGTTTTCTCACAGATACCTTGCAAACGGGGGAGGGGGACCATCAGGATGACCATCACTTTTGTCAAAGAGTTCACAGTGATTCCAAAACACACTTAGTTATCCAATCAATGACTCCATGACCATTTCACTCATACATTTCGTTATCCTTGAGACATCCATTTCACCTTTCTGAAGCATGTTTTCCCGTCCTTTTTGGTTGGTGTACCTGGTTAGCTTGGAGCGAGATTGAAGAAGTGGGTTCTCAGTCCCGTAAGAAGTTCTCTGAGCGAGAGAATTTATGGTGATTGATTTATGTAGGTGCTAAACTACAACTACAATGCTCTGAGACTTCCAGTCTGGCCTGTTGTTGCAGCCCTGGAAGGGAAGTGGGGCAACTGAGGGACTGTTGAGCAGAGAAGGGGAACACTTCCTTGGGTGGGACATGCATGTGGGGAATGAGAGGTTGTAGGTTGTTAGTTGAGTGAGCACCTGAGATGGAGTCTTTCCTATTGTCTATGAGCCTTAGCCTAGATAGGAATCCCTTTACCCTAGGTGGAGTTCAGTCCCATCCCGAGGGTGATTCACTATTGGGAGTGATGAGCAATGTAGTGTATGGCTAGGAGGTTCGTGGACAGTCTGTAAGTAGTTGGTGATAGTATTTCTAATATAAGTACCAATTGTATGATATATGGATATGTTTTTTTTTTATTTACATGCCTATGTTACGATTTTATCATATATGTGACTATGATTGCTTGTGTGATTATGGGTAATTTCCTGTAAATGATGCATATCGGTAATTACTTTTATTTTAATATAAAATTATTATGTTATAAAAAGTAATTGTTTGTTTATGTTTAGATGTAAATCTTCCGCGAGCGTGTTGTATGTATATGTTTTAGTTGCATGTAGTCTAAAGAGTAAATTTACGTGGCATTGCTTAGTTGACTACTGGGTATGCTACTGTATGTTCCACAGTATGGGAATGAAAGTGTTCCCTAGAGTAGCATGGCTCAGCCTGATGGCTGGTAATGTTACCAACTGGCGTCAAATCATGAGTGGTTCCTCTAGAGTGGCATAACCTAGCCTCAGGTTGGTCGGGGGGGATCGTTAAAGTATGGTATCAGAGCCTCAGTTCAACAATGAGCTTGGATGGGCTAGAAGGGTGCAATTGAAGTGAATATTCATAGAAAAGTAACTTCCAAGTGACCAGAATTAGAGTCATAGAGTGTCCTTGGAAAAGGTTGGTGTACTGACATGCGTGGTAAATTTGGCACCGCGCGGGAAACCATGGCATGCCAGTGTGTGTGGTAAATTGTGGCATCGCGCGGAAGATTATTATGTGTAGATTCATGTGCTAAAATTATCCTTGCACGGTAAGCACACACATAGTAAGGTGCACATGGGGTCGCAAGTATTTCTTAACACATAGGGGTTTTGTTGGTATGCACATAAGTATGGGTATAAGTTGTTTCGCGACAGTGTATTCAGTAGTGTGCGCAGATATTTGAGCATGAAGGAATATGTTAAACTTGACATGGTGAATGCATAGGACGAAAATGCATGTGGAATATCGATGCAAAGTATCAAAACTGTGCGCAGTGGATATTGGCGCACAACGCCAGAGTAGTGCATGTAAGTAGTCGGTATGAAGAAGAAGAAATGCACAGTAGATTTAGGTGCACGGAGAAGTGGTTACCTTGTAATATTTATATGCACGATAATATAAATGAACAGGTCAAGTTAATGCGCACGAATTTACTTGGAAGGTGAGGAGTCTGAGTTTAAATTGCATAATAATAAAAGAAAAATAAACACATAACCGCATTGAAGCATTAATTAAAAAGAATTTTGAATTTTAATTTCTTCTGATTTAGAAAGATGAAAATAAAATATAAGATTACAAGAAAAACTTATTATAAAATAAAACAAGAGTCATAACATCACCAGATAGAAATTGTAATAAAATAGTCTAAAATCCATTTATGTATTTATATAATCATATTAATCACAAAATTACAAAAGGGTAATAACAGCAGTTAGCCTGTTGTAAAAAGGGTCACTGAAGAACAGGCCTATCATCTCTTGTACTCTTTACCTCCACTACCAGCTATTCAAAATTCATTGAGACATGCTTATCTTAGTTGAAGACTTACTTTAGCTTAGTGATCTATGCCTTTAAAGAAGAGTATAACCAAACCAACTGATTTTCTCCAACACTTTTGGCCGCTTCAACCGTAGATTCCTCCTTCTTATGTCGCTTACTCCTTTTCTTCTTAGCAGATAACCTATTGATGACTAAATCCTTTATAGTGGGATTCAACCTGACTTCCAATCATGAGTCTATAACCGTCTATGTGTGGAACTTAGTTGCTATAAGGTGCGCAAGGACCCTTTCCTCCTTATTCGCAGGAAATCCTAGCATGTTGCTCGAATAACCAGTCTCACTCGACTTAGCTCTGTCCATGTATCTCAGGTTGGGGATACCAAAATGTGTCTTTACAAAGAGAAGGAAGTCGAGAAGCTTGAAGATTACTACAGTTATGGATATGCAGATATCATCATACTTGGGGAGTGGTAATTATAGAACTCCATTTATGAAGCACGGATAGATTACGTACAAAGAGCGTTGGGTTGCCATGCTCGGCCAATCCATTTTGAATGATTAGATTTTGATTTTGTTACATGGTGGTGTTCATCTGACATCACATGGCCGAAGTACCGAACGAATGAAGCAGGGTGATCTAACTAGTCGCCGCCCGCTCCATGAGTGGTGGATTTGACATGTTGAGACACGTAATGCTGCGTCTTGGCGAAAGTGGTTTCGACAAAACCACCTTCTTGTGAAAGTGTATCTTTGAAGGCACTGTGCGTCAGCATTCTCGAGACTTGGGTCTTATCTAGAATTGTCGTGGTGATAACACCAGGAAAATGGGAGTGATAATGTTGATGTGTATGTTGAATCAAAATGGTGCATTTCTCATGAATTTTTGATTTGTTAGTATAATTAGTTTCGATGGCTGGACGTTTTGCAGAATTAAAAACAACTCAAGTCAGACCAATGCAGAGTCTGTAGGAATGGAAGAGGCACAAGGTAATTACAGTCATCCATAGAATATCAGAGGGATGGATGTCCATTTGGGCATGGAAGGAAAGAACTCCAACGTACATGGAGAAGAAAGGAATGAAGATATGAATATGGTTGAGACCATTAAGAATTTGCAAAAGGATGTCCAAAGCCATAAAGCTGATAATGAAAGGCTTATGAAAGCTAAAGAGTAGCAGGATGACTTCAACATGAAGCTATTGGAAGGTTTTAACGGAATAGAGAAGAAATTGGTTAAGGAGAGTGACTCAAGTAGATCTGAGAGTCACAAATCTTCAAAGGAGAAGAGAGAAGTAAAAAGTGCTAGTAGACATCACCATCATCCCCATAGGCATTCCCATAAGAGAGTAGGCAAAATCTCAAGTCTATCCCCTATCATAAGGCATAATAGATCTAGGGTGGATGAACTGCGAGGAGAAATGAACAAAATCAAACCTCTTACATTTGATGGTGAGCACAAGAAGGATGAAGATGCCGAAACATGGTTTCTAGGCATGAGGAAGTATTTTCAATTGCATAATTATTCTTCTCATGTTGAAGGTAGAGTTGCTATCAATCAACTCAAGGGAAAGGCCTCCATGTGGTGGGATCAACTTGTGTAGGTACAACACATTGTAGAGAAAAGTGTTACTTGGAGAGAATTCAAGAAGTATTTTGAGAAGAAGTACTTGACCAAGAGATATTATGAAAAGAAAATGAAAGAGTTCTTTGAACTCAAGCTTAGAAGTACGACCATAGATGAATATGAGAGAAGGTTTCTAGAACTATTGAAGTATGTCTCCTTCATCAAGGATGAGACAGTCAAGATTCAACGATACTTAAGTGGATTTCCATCATTCATCAGTGGAAAAATACAGTATGATGATCCCAAGACATTAGAAGAGACCATAAGGAGAGCTAAATGATTATATGACCAGCTGAAAGCAAGACCGGCTTTCCAAAAGGATTGGGAAGACAATAAGAAATTCAATATGGATCAGAGGAAGAAGGGAGCTAAGCCACCATTCTTCAGAAATAATCCACAATGGCAGCAAATGCATAAGGAAACCAGAGTGATTGACACAGGGAGTCAAGGGCCAAGACAACCACCTATGCAATGTTGGGGTTGTAAAGGAGACCGTAGGTTTAGATATTTTCCTCACAGAGGCGAAAAAGGTAGGGTTATTCACAATGTACAACGAGCTGAGAAAGTAAAGGACATGGGCAGAAATGTGCCAAGGATTTATGCAGCCCTAGAAAACAAGAAAGCAGAGTATCAGTCCCACATGATTGAAGTGGAAGGTATGATCAACAACCAAACCCTTGCTATTTTAATTGATTCAAGAGATAGTGATAGTTATATAGACCCTAAGATGGTGGAAAGTTTGCAATTGCCAAGAAGCAAGCATGGGAAGTCCTAGTTGGTGCAACTGGCTATAGGAGCTAGAAGAAAAGTTAATGATATGGTTAACTCTTGCCTCATAGACATGAATGGACTAAATACCATGGTAGATTTGAACATCTTACCCTTAGGTTCCTATGACTGTTTAATTGGGATGGATTGGCTGGACCCACATCATGCTCTATTGGATTGTCATAACAAAGCATTCACTTGCTTGGATGAAGAAGGGAACCAAAGGAAAGTGTAGGGAATTCCCAGGGCAGTAACCATTAGAGAAATTTTAGCATTACAATTGAAGAAATGTTATAGAAGAGGATGTCAAATATTTGCATCTCATATGGAGGAGACACCTAAAGACAAGGTGCCAAATTTGGAGGATTATGCAGTCCTGAAAGAGTTTGAAGATGTATTCAAGGAAGTACCAGGACTACCCCCAAGGAGAGACATTGATTTCTCTATAGATTTGATGCCTGGAGCAGCACCAGTATTAAAGACTCCTTACAGAATGATTACACTAGAATTGAAGGAGTTGCAAATGCATCTTTAAGAACTTTTGAAGAAGGGGTATATACACCCAAGTGTATCACCTTGGGGTTCCCCAGTCTTGTTTGTGAAAAAGAAAGATGGAATGTTAAGATTGTGCATTGACTTCAGACAATTGAATAAAGTGACTGTTAAGAACAAATATCCTCTACCAAGGATTGATGACCTCTTTGATCAATTGAAGGATGCAAGGATATTTTCAAAGATAGATCTCATATCTGGATACCATCAGATAAGAATTAAAGAATAAGATATTAGCAAGACCACCTTCGGGACAAGGTATGGTCATTATGAGTTCACGGTGGTACCATTTGGATTGTCAAATGCACCAGCTATTTTCATGTGCTTAATGAATGGTGTTTTCCGAGAGTATTTGGACAAGTTTGTCATTGTATTTTTGGATGACATTCTTATATATTCCAAGTTAGAGGAAGATCATGAACATCATTTGAGGATGGTGTTGCAAGTATTAAGGGAACATCATTTGTATCCCAAATTGAGAAAGTGCTCATTTTATCATAAAACAATTCATTATTTGGGGCATATTATCTCAAAAGATGGGATAGGAGTGGACCCTGAGAAGGTAGAAGCCATTAGAGAATGGTCAGCACCAAAGAATGTGACAGAGTTCAGATCTTTCATGGGCCTTGCAGGTTACTACAGGAGATTCATTGGAGGATTCTCAAAGATAGAACACCCAATCACTTCCTTCCAAATAAAGGGTATGAAGTTTCAGTGGACGTCAGACTGTGAAAGTATTTCATACCCAAATGAAGATTTCATTGTATGCACAGATGCAAGTAATGAAGCACTGAGTGGAGTCCTCGGTCAAAATGGATTCGTGATATGTTATGAATCAAGGAAGTTGAAAGAGCATGAAAGAAACTATGCCACTCATGATTTGGAGTTGGCATCCATAGTGCATTCCATGAGGAAATGGAGACACTACCTCATGGGAAAAAGGTTTGAGCTAAGAACAGACCACAATGGCCTGCAATATTTATTTGATCAACCAGATCTAAATGCTAGGCAAAGTAGATGGTTAGAATTTCTAAGCGAATCACTAGGAAAGATCTCCCTGAAGCTAAGAAGATGTGTCAAGTTAGCAACCAGATTTTGTGGACCATTTGAAATCCTAGAGAGGATTGGTCCAATTGCTTATATGATTGCATTGCCTGCATCTATGTCTGTTCATAATGTATTCCATGTATCATTTCTAAAGAAATATATACCCAATGCTAATCATGTTATTGATTGGAATGTTATTCAGGTGGAGAAAGAAGGTGCTTTCCAAGTGCATCTGGTGCACATCCTGGATCGAAAAATCAAATAACTCTGAAATCGAGCCATAGGGCTTGTAAAGGTCCAATGGACCTGGTACGGACCTGAAGATGCTACTTGGGAGCATGAGGATGCAATGCGGGCAGAATACCCGCATCTTTTTAAAGAATTTTGAGAATGTTGTTGTATATGGGTACATGATGCACTCAGGACAGTACATAAATAAGGGGAGGGCATTGTAATATCCCTCAGCCAAACCCAAATGTAAATATAATCCAAGTATATTTAAGCTAGTGAGTTGTTTAAACATCATTTTTGTAATACACCTTTCATGGCATGGTGCGCGCATATACTACGCAGTAAAGGGATGTAATGTGCGCATTTTTTAATACCGCACGCAGTAACTAAGGTGCGCGCAAACTTAAAGACAGAGGATATAGTGCGCAGTAACTAAGTGCGTGCAATATTAAGGTCAGCGAACCTTTGTGTATATAATATGCATTATAGGTTGGTGAGCTAGTATTATAAGCCGAAATGCTTATGCCTTGGAATTAGGCTAGCACACCTAGATGTTAAAGGCTAGAGCACCTACTTTGTACATGACTCATGATTAATATAAAATGCATCACTTCACATAGACCAACTTTGATAAAAGAGATGGGGGACTGAACTTCACTAGTTAGGGAAAGGGAGGGCCAAAAGTCGAGGGAATATTATATTAATATTTCCTAAAACATAAAGTATGGATAATTAGTTTATCCTAAGTTCTAAAGTTGGGGACAAGTGGACAAAAGTAACTTCCAATATGACAAGTGTCAAGTTGGGGACATGCATTCATATCATGAGGAAACTTAGCTCAGGGGGGTATTTTTCTCACAGATACCTTACGAACAAGGGAGGGGGACCATCAGGCTAACCATCACTTTTGACAAAGAATTCATAGTGATTCCAAAACACACTCAGTTATCCATTCAATGAATCCATGACAATTTCACTCATACATTATGTTATCCTTGATGCATCCATTTCACCTTTCCGAACCCCGTTTCCCCATCCTTTTTGGTTGGTGTACCTGGTTAGCTTGGAGCGGGATTGAAGAAGCAGGTTGTTAGGCCCATGAGAAATTCTCTGAGTGAGAGAATTGTTGGGGATTTATTTTCATAGGTGCTAAACTATAGCTACAACACTCTGAGACTTCCGTTCTAGCCTGTTGTTGAAGCCCTGGAAGGGAAGTGGGGCAGCCGAGGGACTATTGATCAGAGAAGGGGAACACTTCCTTGGGTGGGACAAGCATGTGGGGAATGAAAGGTTGTAGTCTGTTAGTTGAGTGAGCACCTGAGATCGAGTCTTTCTTGTTGTCCATGAGCCTTAGCTGGGATAGGAATCCCTTTACCCTGGGTGGAGTTCAGTCCCATCTCGGGGGTGATTCATTGTTGAGAGTGATGAACAGTGTAGTCTATGGCTGGGAGGTTCGTGGACATTCTGTAAGTAGTTGGTGACAGTCTTTCTAAGATAAGTACCAATTGTATGATATATGGATATGTTGTTTTGTTATTTACATGCCTATGTTACGATTTTATCATATATGTGACTATGATTGCTTATGTGCTTATGGGTAATTTCCTGTAAATGATGCATATCGATAATTACTGTTATTTTAATATAAAATTTGTATGTTACATAAAGTAATTGTTTGTTTATGTTTATATGTAAAGCTTTCGCGAGCATGTTGTATGTATATGCTTTAGTTGCATGCAGTCTAAAGAGTAAATTTAGGTGGCATTGCTTAGTTGACTACTGGGTATGTTATTGTATGTTTCGCAGTATGGGAATGAAAGTGTTCCCTAGAGTAGCATGGCTGGGAATGTTACTGACTAGCGTCAAAGTATGAGTGGTTTCTCTGGTGTGGCATACCCTGACCTCAGGTTGGTGGGGGGGGATCATTACACCCTTGGGTCAGACTAAGTTGGTGTCTCGTGAGGCACCTCGGCGGGTTGTACGACCCTCATCTCGTGAGGCCCTGCTAGCTGACTAATCTTAGTCCTGTGAGGCTAAGGAAAATTTGGGGAGGATTCTAGTACCAGGTTGTTGAAGCTAAGGAAGAGCTACATGTCTGTAATATTATATATCAGGTCAGATACAGGTGTAAAGGTATGTCTATATACATGTTTGTAGGGTTACATGTTGGTGATGTTATGGTACATTATTGATTCACATCTTATGTGCATGTTGTGAGAAATATTTTGGTACATGTATGAGGTACATTTTTTGGTGATATTCATGCATGTTTTAGGCACTTCTTGATGAGGTTATGACACATGTTTTAGGTACATCCATTGGATGTTGTGGTACATGCTTGAGGCAAGTATTTTGAGTTTTGGTATATGCCTTTAGGCACATCTTGGATACTTGGCATATGATTTGATGCATGGTATATTCTTGAGGAATATCATGAGTGATATGACACATGTTTGATGGTATCCCTTGGTACATGGTTTATGAATGTTGGCACATGATTTGAGGTACATCTTGGCTACATGAATTAGTGATGTTATGGTACTTTTGTATCTGGTTTGGTATGATTTTTTAGGCACATATTTTGTATGTGGGTACATGATTGAGGTATACACTTTGTATATGGTGGCATATGTATGAGTTGCATTCTTTGGTGCTTGGTTGAGGCACATCATTTGGTACATAGTTGATGCTTTGTACATGGTATTGTTGTTTGTGGAGCCTGATTATCTTCTTGATTCAGAGGCCTTTGTTTTTAGTTGTATTTATACCCCATGAAGACTTTACACCCCAGAAGAATGTACACTCCTCCATGCGGGGGAGTCAAGTAAATTTGGATTTTTCATTATAAGGTAGCAGATCTGACGGTAGAAGTTATGTTAGGGTTTTTTTCCCTAGAAGACAACCCTCTTTTATGAGGGAAATGTATTGCGGCTATGTATCGTTGTGAATATTGTATTCTGAGTGAGGAGACTATGATATATAGAAGAGAAAGTTATAGCGGGTGTGTTGTAGGTTGTATCCCTTCATTTGCTAGATAATAATAAAGGAAGGACCTGGCAATTTCTATGGTGGACGTAGCCCAAACTGGGTGAACCACGTATATCTGTGTCTCTATTATATTGTGTATCTTTTGTGCTTTATTTCTGCATTTGTTTTATTTTATTGCTCTCTGATATTTTTTTTCTAAAAACTGGTATCAGAGTGAAAGGTAACTCGTAGGAAAAGAGGGTTCTTAGTTTGAGTGGGAGAAATGGAGAAAGATGGAAAGTTTAGGGTCGAGAAATTTAACGGCCAAAACTATCAGTTATGGAAGATGCAGATGGAATATCATTTATATAAGAAGGATCTATTCCTACCATTAGGTGGAATAGAAAAGAAGTTGATGGCCATAAAGGACGAATAATGGAAGGTTCTTGACAGAAAGGCACTAGGAATGATATGGTTGAGCCTTGTAGCGTCGGTGGCTTTCAATATTTTGAAAGAAAAGACAATGAATGAGTTGATGGATGCATTGGATAAACTGTATGAAAAATCCTAGACATCCAATAAGGTATTTCTAATAAAGATATTATTTAATATGAAGATGTCAAAAGGTGGGTCTATTGCAGATCATTTAAATGAATTTAATACAGTTACTAATCAACTAAGTTCTGTAAAAGTGGACTTTGATAATGAGGTCAGGGCTCTTCTAATCTTGTGCTCATTTCCAGAAAGATGGAACATCTTGGTCATGGTTGTAAGTAACTTTGTCTCTGGTTCAAACACTTTAAAATTTGATGATGTTTTTGGTGTTATCCTTAGTGAGGAAATGCAACGGAAAAGCACAGGTGAGACATCAAGTAATGTGTTAAACATGGAGAACAGGAGAAGACAAAAGGATAGAGGAAAGGGCTCAGAGAACTGCTGGAATTCTAGGAAGGGCAGATCTAAATACAAACTTGGAAAGATATAGTGTTGGAATTGTGGGAAGAAATGACATATGAAGAAAGAATCAAGAGCTCCAAAGAAACAAAGAGATGGAAAGCAAGAGAAAAAATAGGAAGAGAATGTAACAGGTGATGTGTTATAATATGCTTTGATTATTTCTGAAGATAATATTTATGAATCTTGGGTAGTAGATTCAAGGCCTTCATTTCATGCCACACCCCATAGGAAACATTTTCTAGATTATGTTCCAGGTGATTTTGGACAGGTTCATTTGGGTGATGATGCACCATGAAAAATTGTTGGAATGGGAAAGTTAAAAATAAAGCAAATCAATGGAAACCAATGGTTGTTGAAAGAGGTAAGACATGTTCCAAATCTAAGAAAAAATATTTTTTCAACGGGGCAGTTGGCAAGTGAAAGTTGTATATCCATATTTACAGATAAGGTGTGGAAGGTCACTAAAGGATCATTGATGATAGCAAAAGGAGAGAAGGTAGGTACATTGTATTTGTGTACTAGTAATGTTGACTCTTCTATCTCTTTAGCTTCTACAGGAGTGGATACAAAATTGTGGCATCATAGACTTGGACACATGAGTGAGAAGGGGATGCAGATACTTCACAAAAAAAAATTGGTGTCGCATATTAAACAAATTGATTTCGATTTCTGTGAGCATTGTGTTTATGGAAAACATAAGAGAGACGGATTTCTCAGAGTTGGAAAAGAAACGAAGAGTGAAAGGATAGAGCTTGTGAATACATATGTATGGGGACCAGCTCAGGTATCAACTCTTTATGGCTCTCGTTATTATGTTACTTTTATTGATGATGCAACTAGAAAAACTTGGGTTTATTGCATTCGACAAAAATCTAATGTTTTTGATACTTTTAAGAAATGGAAATCTTTGGTTGAGAATGAGATAGGAAAAAGGTTGAAGTGTCTCAGATCAGAAAATGGAGGTGAATATTGCATCAAGGAGTTTGATGATTATTGTTCATACCATTGGATTTGTGGAGAGAAGACGTTTCAAGGAACACCACAAGAAAATGGTGTGTCAGAAAGGATGAATAGGACAATCATGGAGCGTGCAAGGAGTATGAGATTGCATGTTGGTTAGCCCTTACAGTTCTGGGAATATCATGTAGATATTTTTGTTTACTTAATAAACAAAGGACCTTCAAGCTCTTTGGATGGTAGAATTCCATAGGAGGCATGGACAAGTAAAAAGGTAAACTATTCTTTTTTGAATACTTTCGATTGTGAAGCATTTGTCCATACTGATAAAGAAAATAGAACAAATCTTGAGGAAAAATCCAAGAAGTGTACCTTTATTGGATACGGTGTTAATGATTTTGGTTATCGCTTATGGGATTATGAAAATAAAAAAAATCATCAGGAGTAGAGATTTCATATTCAATGAGAAGTTCATGTAAAAATATCAGTTGCAGGGAAAGAAACAAGAAAAAGAAAAGCCAAAATACACAGTGCTTGATGAGATCATTCAAAAATAAATTCCAAAGGTACCATAAAATCAAAATGTACAACAACATGAGAAACAGGTACCTCAAACTCCCACAAGTGTTGTTAGAATATCTGTCAGGTTAAGTAGACCCCCTCAATGATACTCTCCTTCGTTGTATTATTTATTGTTGACTGATTATGGTGAACCAGAATTTTATGAAGAGGAAATGCAGGTAGACACTAAAATGAAGTGGGAGAAATGCATGAAAGAGGAAATGGATTCCCTGTTAAATAACCATACTTGGGATTTGGTTCAGTTGCCTGCATGAAAAAGATCATTTTAGAATAAATGGGTTTACAGGTTGAAGGAAGAAGATGGAGGCAAAAAGCGGTACAAGGCTAGACTTGTTGTAAAGGGGTTTGCATAAAAGAAAGATAAATATTTTGATGAAATATTTTCTCATGTTGTTAAAATGACTTCAATTAGAACTATTTTAAGTCTTGTGGTAGTAGAATATTTGCATCTTGAACAGTTAGATGTAAAAACGGTTTTTCTCCACGGGGATTTGGAGGAAGATATTTATATGTAGCAACCACGGGGGTATGAGGTCAAAGGGAATGATAATTTGGTATGTAGGTTGAAGAAGAGATTGTATGGCCAAAAGCAAGCTCCAAGGAAGTGGTATTTTAAGTTTGACATATTTATAACAGAACATGGTTATAGTAGATGTCATTCTGATCACTGTGTTTATTTTAAAAAGCTAGAAAATGGAAGTTATATTATCTTGATATTGTATGTAGATGGCATGTTTGTTGTAGGGTCTAATATGTAGGATATAAATTTCCTCGAGAAGAAATTAGTTAATTCATTTGAGATCAAGGATTTGGGTTCCGCAAAGAAAATCCTTGGTATGAGAATAACAAGAGACAGGAAAAATCGCAAATTGACATTGTCTCAGGGTGAGTACATAGAGAAGGTGTTGGAGAGGTTTAGAATGTAGAACGCAAAATTAGTTAGTACACCTTTAGCCATCCATTTCAAATTAACTAACGAAATGTGTCCCAAGACACAAGAGGAGATAGAATACATGTCCAGGGTCCCTTATTCATCAGCAGTTGGCAGCTTGATGTATGTGATGGTTTGCACAAGATAGGATATTGCACATGCAGTGGGAGTTGTGAGCAGGTATATGAAAAATCCATGTAAAGAACATTGGGAGGTAGTAAAGTGGATTCTCTAGTATTTGAGAGGTACAACTACTTGTGCATTATGTTTTGGAGGTTCATAAATTGTTCTACAGGGATATGTTGATTCAGATATGGCAGGTGAAAAAGATAGCAGAAGAAGCACCATAGGGTATGTTTTTTCTATAGGTGGAACAATAGTAAGTTGGATTTTGAAACTGCAAAAGGTTGTTTCACTTTCAACAATAGAAGCAGAGTATGTTGTTTCTATAGAGGCTAGTAAAGAAATGATTTGGTTATAGAGGTTTATGGAGGAGTTGGGAAAGAAGCAAGAGAATAGCAGGTTGTATTGTGACAGTGAGAGTGTCATTCATATTGCAAAGAACTCATCCTTCCATTCTAAGACTAAGAATATACATCTCAGGTACCATTTCATACGATCTGTCTTGGAAGAGGGACATTTGAAGTTGGAAAAGATACACACTGGCCAGAATCCTGCAGACATGTTAACAAAGGGAGTAACCAGGGAGAAACTAAGTTCCTTCTCAGTTTCAGTTGGTCTTCAAGCATGAAGGTGAAGATGAGAAATTTTCTAGGTCCAAGAAGGATCATAGTCCAACAGATACAACAACGGTGGAGTTGTTGAGATCGGTCTCTAAGTGGGATATTGTTGGTTGTGGAGCCTGATTATCTTCTTGATTCAGAGGTCTTTTTTTTCAGTCGTGTTTACACCCCATGAAGACTTTACACCCCAAAAAAATGTACAATCCTCCATGCGAGGGATTCAAGTAAATATGGACCTTTCATTATAAGGTCACAGATCCGACGGTAGAAGTTATGTTAGGGTTTTTTTCCCTAGAAGGAATACCTCTTTTATGAGGGAAATGTATTGCAGCTATGTATCATTACGAATATTGTATTCTAAGTGAGGAGACTGTGAGAGAAGGAAGAGGAAGTTACAACGGGTGTGTTGTAGGTTGTATCCCTTCATTTGCTGGATAATAATAAAGGAAGGACCTGGAAATTTATTTGGTGGGCATAGCCCACACTAGGTGAAACATGTATATATGTGTCTCTATTGTATTGTGTATCTTCTGTGTTTTATTTCCGCATTTTTTTTATTTTATTGCTCTGTGATCCTTTTTTTCTAACAGGTACATGGTTTTGATATTCTATTGAGGTATATGCTTGATCATTAATGTTATGGTACCTATACTTGAAATATAGTATACTACATGATTGGTGATAATGGTTCATGAGCTAATGATGATATGGTACATTGCTAGAGGCACTTCTTGGTGATATTGGTACATGGTATGGGATAGGTTTTGGTACATGGTTGATGTACATCATATGGTACAGGTTTTGGTACATGGTTGATGTACATGGTATGGTACAGGTTTTGGTACATGGTTGATGTACATGGTATGGTGATGGCTTTGGTATCCATGTGAGTGGATCTAGTTATAGTTGATTGATGATGGTATATCACTGACGGTGACATGGACAGGGATAGTGACAGGTTAGATGATTGGTTGATCATCAGTTACAAGTTGATGTGACAATGGTAGTCATAGGTTGATTTCAGGAAAACCTTCCTGAGATGACAACAATGTTCTTTATCAGATTTTGAAAACATTGTGATGTCATCCAGATAGATGACCACAAATTTATCCTTTTCCCCAATGAAAGCTATGTCCATGGCACGCTGAAACGTTGCCCCTCCATTCATTAATCCAAAAGGCATCTTGGCATACATGAATGTGCCCCATGGAGTGGTAAATGTTGTATTTTCCCTGTCCTCAAGCGGAACAGAGACTTGATTGTAGCCAGAGAAACCGTCGATCATGGACATCCTGGATGTTCATGTTACCCTCTACAGTATATGTTCCATCTTTGGTAAGGCGTAGTTATCCTTTAGTGAGCTCCTGTTCAGGTTTCTGAAGTCTACACAGAGTCTGATTTCTCCATTCTTTTTCCTTATTAGTACCAAGTTGGCCACCCACTCTAAATATCTCAGTGGTACGATGATCTGGGCCTGCAGCAGTTTCTTCACTTCCCTCTCCATAATAGGCAGTGGCATAGGATTGATTTGTCTTAGCTTCTGCCTAAACGGCTTTGCCTCACTTTTCAATGGGATCTTATGCTCAATGAAAGAAGTTTTATATGTTTTGAGATCTTCATAGGTCCAGAAGAAAACATCAACGAATTCCATCAAAAGTCCAATGTATTCAGACCGCTGCTCCTTTGTCAGACTTATTGACAATTTGACAAATTTGGGCTCACTCTCGGTGCTAATGTTGCACTGAATAGTACCAACGTCATCCTTCAAGATTTCCCCTTTTAATGACACATCATTTCTATCAAAAATCCTTTCCAAAGGAACCAGTCCCCTTGGAATATGGTTGTTGGGGAGCTGCACAATGTTACGCTCTGCTATTTTACTCAGAAACTTGCCCCCATCAAGCTCTTCTTCAGAGACAAAGTCTTGGTCGATATGCATCTCCGAAAATTCTTCGACAGTCTCCAAGAACTTCTTGATCTCTAAATCATCCTCGAATACCTTCCAATGTTTGACGTTGTCAGGTATGGAGGGCCTGTATTTTACTTCCACATCATATCTAAATTTGGGCGGCAAGGGTACTTTGAAATTGCTTGCTGATGTAGCCAAGGAATCTACCACGTTGTTCTTCTCTCTTGGGACAAAAGAAATGTTGAATGCCAAGAAGAAACTATCAACTAAGTCCCATACCTCATTTTTGTAGCTTCTGAGTCGAGGGTTCTTGGCCTGATAAGCATTTCTAATCTGCTGGACCACCAACTCTGCATCTCCGAACACTGCTACTTCTTGAATTCCCATTTCCCTTGTGGCTCTTAATCCTAGGAAAAGAGCTTCATACTCTACTACATTGTTGGTAGCTTCAAATTCTAGTTTGTATGACAAAGATATGGTTTCCTAAGCAGGTGACACAAAAAACACCACAGCATCAGCGCCTTCCCTGGAAAAGGCTCCATCAAAGAACATTTTCCAGATGGGGGTGATGGAGGAAGAACATTCATGAGGAGTGGTGGGCTGCTTTCTGAGTTTTAAGGAAGGCTCGGGAGCATTAGTGAGTTGTAGTACACTAGAACCTAAATCAGTGTCTAAGGCAAAAATGGGATGGTTGGTAGGGTTGGCCTCATCATTGATTATATAGGTCAGTTGGGGTTCCATGTATAGCCTCCGATGCTCTCCTCCAAACACTGGGATAGTAGCATATGTGAGGTCCATCTGCAAAGTTCCCCCCAGTCTTTTTATCCAAGATCTTGATAAAAACATACCGAAATTGGGGGGTACAACAACCACTACAATATCCATGACCACACTTTTCATGGGCAACTGAAACAAGGTCACGACCAGCTCTTTGATAACTCCTAGACATTCAACCTTACTGGAGTCAAAGGAATAGAGGTCATGATAGGCTCGGGTGACTTCTAGCCCTAACTCTTCCATGACAGTTTTGGGCATGAGGTTGTGAGAAAGACCCGAATCCATCAGGCAGTTGTGCAATACCTTGTCATGTATGTTCAAGGAAGTGTATAAGGGAGGCGATGAGTCATTCTTGTCCTCTACCATAGGACCTAGAATAACTGCAGGCTTCTCATCTGGCAAATAACTGTATTCAAAATATTTTGATGATATACAATATTGGTTGTATGGTTTTAATAAAGTAAGTAGATTATAAAGTTGATTCAAAATATTGAGGATATTGAAGGAGCCATACACATGAAATGATGTCCTTATTAGATGATATTCTCATATTATAAATAAAATCCATGGGATCCCTTGATCTATAACACCTTGA
>JZKD02S1597045.1:4019-21880 GCA_000966675.3 Picea glauca | reverse complement strand
TTCAAGGAAGTGTATAAGGGAGGGGATGAGTCATTCTTGTCCTCTACCATAGGACCTAGAATAACTGCAGGCTTTTCATCTTGCAAATTGATGGAGTCTGTGGGAAGGCATGAGATCTTAGACTATAAAAGCTCAAAGAAGTGTTTATTGAACCCTTCATGTTTAATCAACTCGGTCAGGGTCACAGGGATTCTGATCTTTTGAATTTCATGCTCAAAATTCAAAGAAGATGTAAGCTTTCGGCTTTCTCTTATTTCGGGAACATGACTCGGGACTATGGGAGAGAGGGGTTGGGGCTTCTTACCTGTGTGACTGTTTGCTACTTCATTAGCAGGATTCTCTGTTCTAGTGGACTTCTTCGGGACATCAGGTGTTATTTCCTTTTTCTTAGACCTCGGATCATATATGCCTTGGCTGCCACTAGTCTTGTCTCCCTTGCTCAGTTCATTTAGCTGATTTTCCATGAGGGACTCCTCATATGATGATTGATGAGATGAGGAAAAGGGGGAGTGTCCCTGAAGCAATGGATTTCAGGATCAAGCTCATTTGTTTCCCCTTCTTCCCCCTCGACCACAAAATTGTTTTGAAAAGGGGCCTGAATCTTCTGGTCTTCTCTGTCTCTTCCCCTCTCCCTTTGCACAGTCGGGGAAGTAATATTGTTTGGCCTCCTGAAACCTCCTTTGTTTTTGGAGTTTTGTGGGCCCTTGTATGCTTTCCTCCCCTCCACCTTCATTCTCTCCATCTCTATAGACAGAGACTTCGCCATCCTGGTTAGCTCATCCACTTGAGGGTGGGGCATCGATGGGCCAGAAGTTGAGGCTTCCGACCTTCCCTTTCTTCTGTCTGTTTCAGCCTTGTTCCTCAGTCTGTCAGCTGCTAATACATTGGATTCCACTTCTATGGCTGCATCTTCCATTTGAGCTAAGGAGGTGGTTCTTATTTCTCTCAATAAAAGACAGAAATCAGGGCCAAATGCACTAGCATAAGAAATCTTGGCCGAGGCTTCTGAGGGTTTTATTTTGGAAGGAATTTTATTATACATCTTATTGAATATTTTGGAGAAGTCATAGACAGACTCTCCTTCCATATTCTTCGAAGACCCAAACTTTTTCATGTAATACATGAAATCCTTCCTATCTCCCCACTACCTCTGGAAAACACTATCCAGGGCCTTGATCCCAGCAATAGATCCGGGGGCCAATCCTCTAAACCACTTCCTCACCTCACCATCTAGGCTCTGGATGAAGACTCTCATCCAGACATCTTCATTTTCAATGTTCAGGTTGTCTGCATAACTGTAGAAAGCATCCAGGTGATATTATGTAGTTACGTCCCCTTCTCCAGTGAACTTGGGCATATACTTCAAGTAATCTCCAGCAGGGAGAGGATTCATAGGATGGGGTAGGATTAAGGGAGAATATTTGGTAGCAACTATGGCATCCACTCTATTTAGAGGGGGATTAGCACCAGCCATAGGAATATTAGGTGGAGGAGAACTTGGAGGGGAAGGAGTTCGCAAGGGGGCTACTGGGAATGAGTCTCGAAGTGGAATGGGAAACAAAAGGGGATTTAAAGAGAAGGCTAACGGGTTCAAATCAGCAGATGCTCCTATTTTTGTAGGACTGGTAACAGTAACAAGAGGAGAAGTAGTAAAGATAGGAGTGGGGAAATATTTTGTAGTCCTGGGTCTATGCCAAGGTACAGCATCATAGGAGAGGGGAGTGACAAGGATTTCTCCCTCCAATCCCAGACTAGGAGGGGAAAACTCAGCAGGAACACTCCCAAAATTCAAGAAACGGGAAACCTCTGAAGTAGGTCTGTTAAGAAGATGAGAAGGAGAAAATGGAGTTCCTACATAAAGAGATGGCGGATTACCTGGTTCAGTGGTGGAAGTTTCTTCTTCAGAGGTCTTTCCTTTTCTAAGAACCACCTCCAGATCGGTTTTAGGTGTAGACAGAGGTAGCTGAGGATGGGACCACATGTGTCTACCTCTGAAAGCCAAAATTAACACGACATGTTCGCCATAGTGGAGTCATCACAATGGAGTCGTAAGGTTCACAGTAGAAATCTTCAAAGGTTATGATACCTGATGCACCTTCATAATCAGAGGCTCAATGTCATTGAATCCCAGGGAAAAATTTCAACTTCGTCCCTGGAAACGGTGCTAGAAATGTTAGCGTCAGAAGTCACTCCTAGATTTCTTGCAGGAGGAAAGCCCAATGCCCATCAGTTTTATGTCAATATTTGTTTAATGGGGTGATCGAATGGGTAAAGACTCAAGAAGATATAGCTTTAACTCAGGAAATCGGGCTTGGTATGTAGAAAACAAGGGAGGTCTTGATCCAACTTCCATCAGTAGATGATTAAAGGGTGGTATATGGAAGACTTATGAGAAGGGTGAGAAAGACTGCCTCGGGCGACAAGCCTTCGGAAGCTTGAGGATGAAAAACTCAGAAACCGATATCCTCTTGGTCCATAGCTTCAAGGAGTTGAGGGGTGACTTGACTGAATCCTCCAATTCCAAGTCGTTCAGCGCTAACAAAACCACAGGAACTGATTAGAAACCATGCAACTGTTACAGTGATCCAACCTACATCATCCTATAATATCTACAACTTGACTGGATCCTCCAATTTCGAGATGTTCTAACATAGTAAACAAAGAGATGGAAAAGAGGCTGACATCCATAAAGTAAGAAGCCTCAAATGCCTTATACATAAACCAGAGCGACCAGTGCTTCATCAAAACTTTACAATCGAGAGCCTTGCTCAACCATCGATCCATTACAAAATACAAATACTGAGTTTATATACTTAGATAAATTCACCTAACATCGGTGTGCTCAGTCATTCAAGGCTTGGTGTCCCTTCAGCCAAATTTGGACGGGTATTCTTTGTCAGACGCCACTTTAACTTCGCGTGGCTCCTGCAAGGGGAGTAGCTAAGCCATTAAGTGTCGAGCTAGCGTGTGCATACCTCCTCCGACTAGTCGAGGACTCGACATGGCTTCTTTGGAAAAAAAGGGTACACAGGACCCTCTTAAGCGGACCGCTTGCCAGACCCTCCATACCTCACACTTAATGAATGAGGAGAGGTTTCAACCACCCCTTCTCACCTTCATTTACTCCAAGCGAAAAACAGGACTGAGGTCGGATCAGATGGCACCTAAATATCACGATGATCCTTTCGACGACTAGACTCGACAGCCTTGGCCCCTTTTGCATAGCTCTTTCTATTTTCCCATGTGACGATGGGTTGTGACCCTGCGTTTATTCTCAACGGCGCTTTCGACGTTTGCGAATAGGAAGGGGATGATCCTTGCTTCTTAAAATCATGATGAGAAAAATGTCGAGATGGCTTGAGTTGGCGCCACGCGTCCCTCTCATATCTGACGGCACTGAGCTCACTCGGTGATGCTGTGGGCCTGGGTCCTGGACACTCCTGGAACTTTGCGTTTCGGGGATATGAAGGAGTTGCTCCTTGTGCATCAGATTCTTGATGGGAGAAAAGGTGAGGGGCCTCATCGCGCACCATGTGTCCCCTTTGGATGGACGACTGAGACTGCTCTGTGATACTGCGGGCCCAACTCTTTACGCTTTTGGTGCTTCAGGGTTCAGGGTTTCGAGATATAGAATAACATAGAACCCTCACCCTTTGAACTCCCAAATTCCGGAAAACCGACGTGACTAGATCTCACGCCACGCGTTCCTTTTATGGACGACTATTATCCATCACATTAATCCCAGCGCAGCTCCACTAGCCGTGATTTCCCACTAACCGTTGATCTTCTCCTATGGATGGATCCTAACCATCGACAATATAATCTTGCCCACTTTCTTGCTTCGAAGCCAAAAACCAGATTTTTCCGTACTGCGCTCGAGCACTTCTCGCGCCACTTGCAGACCTGATCGCTCTTATGCTTCAGACGAGAAATGTTACTAACATTAGGCTCCATGGGGGATAGAGTCATCCCTGTGATGCTCTAAGGACTCATTTTGCAGTTTCAATGCCTTGATGTTTGGATATGGAGTCATTTATTTAGAACTTGAAGACGGAAAGAAAAAAAAATATTTACAACTGCAAAAGGGCCATGTGCAGCTCAAGAGAAGAATATTTTTAGGAAATGCCTATTCACAGGGCTATTGAAAGCTTCTCGATGTTTCAAATCCCATAACCTGTATGTATTATTCGAGAATACTTCGGAGACTTTGAAAGGCTCGATCCATAGGGCTTCGAATTTTTCGTGCTTACCTTTATCTTTCTTAGGAGCATCCCATTTCAGTACCAGGTCTCTTATCCAAAACTCTTCCTTCTTGCCCTTCTTATCAAAAACCTGCTTGATCCTTTGCTGATGGTCTTGAATTTCGTCCATTACATGCTCCCTGCCTGTTGCACCTCCACTAGCTGATGAATCCTTCTGATCATGTCATCAAGCTCCTCCTAATAATCCTAAAGGAATTTTGCTACAGGAATGGCTAGATGAGAAAGAAAAACAGCCTCTGCTCCATATACTAATTGGAAAGGAGATATGCCTATAGATCTCTTTATGGTCACTCGATCGGCCCATAGAGCAAATTTCAATCTTGAATGCCAGGCTTTCTTGTTGTCTTCCAGCAGCCTTTTGATGATCCTTATCAGGCTTTTGTTGGAGGATTCTGCTAAACCATTGCCCTAGGGATAGTATGGGGTGGAGTGAATCAGTTTGATCCCAAATTTCTCACAGAACTTGGTAACGGCTCAGCCCTGAAAGAGGCTACGTTATCAGTAACAATATTACTTGGGCAGCCGAATCTTGTGATGAGATCTTCCAGGAATCTGACGATTACCTTTTTGGAAGCACTCATGGTGGGTATAGCTTCAATCCACTTCGTAAAGAAATATGTAGCTGTCAGGATCCATCCACTAGAAGTGGGGTGAATTTCTCCAATGAAATCTAGGCCCCATTACTGGAAAGGTACTGAGACAACCATAGGATTTAACGAAAAAGACTTGAGCTGTTGCTTTCCTACAAATCTTTGACATTGGATACAGACTCTAACTCCTCTATGGACATCAGTGAACAAGGTGGACCAGTAGTACCCGGCTCTGAGAATTTTGTGGGTTGTGGCCTTCCAGAAATGGTGCCCTCCACATAGGCCACTGTGAAATTCAACCATGATCCTGTTGGCCTCTTGTGAATTCATGCATTTCAAAATCACCCCTAGGAGGTCTTTCCAGTATAAAATTTGATCGATAAGGCAGTATCTAACTACCTTGAGCTTCAGATCTCTTGCTTTGTTTCTTTGCAGGACGTATGGAGGCCGCAACTCTTACAGAAAGTATATGACATCCTTGTACCAAGGACATCGAGCCAATGGAGGCTCCCTTTGAGGGTCCATGTCAGACAGCTAACGTTGTTGAATTCCTGATCATTCGTTAATGAAACTTATCCCCAAATCTTGGCAATTGGCTTCAGCCAACATCTTGTCTAAACCTTGACCTTTGATCAATTTGGTAGGCTTTATTTCCAGGTCAAATTCCAGAATCTTGGCTATCCACTTACTCCTTTTCTCGTCTATGTCAGGCTGAATAAGAATGTCTTTAATAGCAGCTGAGGGGACATAAGCGATGATTTTTTACTCAGGACATAGATTCTAAATGCCTTGAGAGCCTTTACCAGGGCATAGGCCTACTTCTCCATAGTGTCATACCTGACTTCAGCATCCCTTAATGCTCGGCTGAAATAGGCAACAGGATGCTCTAGCCCAATCTCATTTGTCTGTAATAAAACAATAGTGACCGTGTCAAGTGAGGCAAAGGAGAAAATAAGGAAATCCTTTGAATAGTCAGGACTATTAAGCACAGGGGATTCATTCATGGCCTTCTTTATCCACTCAAATGAATGTCGCGATTCAGAAGTCCACCTCACTTCATTTCCTTTCCTTAACATGGTTGTTATAAGTTTTACTTCCTCAGCAAAGTTAGGCACAAACCTCCTCAGAACATTAATCTTACCAAGGAAAGCTTGGACCTCCTTCTTGGACCTCAGGATTGATAAGGCTTGTATTGCCTCAACTCTGCTAGGGTCAATCCTGACTCCTTCCGCTGATACTATATGGCCTAGTAACTTTCCCTACTGCATGGTGAATAGAGATTTCTTGGGGTTTAATGAAATGCCAAAACTCCTGAATTTTAGGAAAACCTTCCTGAGATGAAAACAGTGTTCTTTATCATATTTTGAAAACACTGTGATGTCATCCAGATAGACGACCACAAATTTATCCTTTTCCCCAACGAAACCTATGTCCATGGCACGCTGAAACACTGCCCCTGCATTAATTAATCCAAATGCCATCTTGGAATACATGAATGTGCCCCATGGAGTGGTAAATGTTGTCTTTTCCCTATCCTCAGGCAGAAGAGAGACTTGATTGTAGCCAGAGAAACCGTCGATCATGGACATCCTTGATGCTCCTGTTACCCTCTGCAGTATATGTTCCATCTTTGGTAAGGGCTAGTTATCCTTTTGTGAGCTCCTGTTCAAGTTTTTGAAGTCTACACAGAGTCTGATTTCTCCATTCTTTTTCCTTACCGGTACCAAGTTGGCCACCCACTCTGAATATCTTAGTGGTACGATGATCTGGGCCTACAGTAGCTTCTTCACTTCCCTCTCCATAATAGGCAGCAGCATAGGATTGATCTGTCTTAGCTTCTGCCTAAATGGTTTTGCCTCACTTTTCAACGGGATCTTATGCTCAATGAAAGAAGTTTTATATGTTTTAATATCTTCATAGGTCCAGGCAAAAACATCAAAAAATTCCATCAAAAGTCCAATTTATTCAGACCTCTGCTCCTTTGTCAGACTTCTTGACAATTTGACAAACTTGGGCTCACTCTCGGTCCCAATGTTGCACTGAATAGTACCAGCGTCATCCTCTGAGATTTCCCCGTTTAATGACACATCATTTCTATCAAGAAGACTTTCCAAAGGAACCAGTCCCCTTGGAATATGGTTGTCGGGGAGCTGCACAATGTTACGCTCTGCTATTTTACTCAGAAACTTGCCTCCATCAAGCTCTTCTTTAGAGACAGAGTCTTGGTCGATATGCATCTTCGAAAATTCTTCGACAGTATCCAAGAACTTCTTCATCTCGAGATCATCCTCGAATACCTTCCAATGTTTGACGTTGTTAGGTATGGAGGGCCTGTATTTTACTTCCACATCATATCTGAATTTGGGTGGCAAGGGTACTTTGAAATTGCTTGCTAATGTAGCCAAGGAATCTTCCATGGTGTTCTTCTTGCTTGGGACAAAAGAAATGTTGAATGCCAAGAAGAAACTGTCAACTAAGTCCCATACCTCATTTCTGTAGCTTCTGAGTCGAGGATGCTTGGCCTGATAAGCATTTCTAATCTGCTGGACCACCAACTCTACATCTCTGAACACTGCTACTTCCTGAATTCCCATTTCCCTTGCGGCTCTTAATCCTAGGACAAGAGCTTCATACTCTACTACATTGTTGGTAGCTTCAAATTCTAGTTTGTATGACAGAGATATGGTTTCTTGAGCAAGAGACACAAAAAACACCCAAGCACCAGCGCCTTCCCTGGAAATGGCTCCATCAAATAAAATTTTCCAGACGGGGGTGATGGAGGAAGAACATTCATGAGGAGTGGTGGGTTGCTTTCTGAGTTTTAAGGAAGGCTCGAGAGCATTAGTGAGTTGTAGTACACTGGAACCTAAATCAGTGTCTAAGGAAAAAATGGGATGGTTGGTAGGGTTGGCCTCATCACTGATTATATAGGTCAGTTGGGGTTCCCTGTATAGCCTTCGATGCTCTCCTCCAAACACTAGGATAGTATCATATGTGAGGTCCATCTGCAAAGTTCCCCCCAGTCGTTTTATCCAAGATCTTGATAATAACATACCGAACTTGGGGGGGACATCAGCCACTACAATATCCATGACCACACTTTTCATGGGCAATTGAAACAAGGTCACGACCAGATATTTGATAACTCTTAGACATTGAACCTTTCTGGAGTCAAAGGAATAGAGGTCATGATAGGCTCGAGTGACTTCTAGCCCTAACTCTTCCATGACAATTTTGGGCATGAGGATGTGAGAAAGACCTGAATCCATCAGGCAGTTGTGCAATACCTTGTCATGTATGTTCAAGGAAGTTTAAAAGGGAGGGGATGAGTCATTCCTGTCTTCTACCATAGGACCTAGAATAATTGCAGGCTTTTCATCTTGCAAATTTATGGAGTCTGTGGGAAGGCATGAGATCTCATATTGTAAAAGCTCAGAGAAGCGTTTCTTGAACCCTTCATGTTTAATCAACTCGGTCAAGGGCACAGGGATTCTGATCTTTTCTATTTCATGCTCAAAATTAAAAGAAGATGTAAGCTTCGGGCTTTCTCTTATTTCAGGAAAATGACTAAGGAAAATGGGAGAGAGGGGTCAGGGCTTATTACCTCTGTGACTATCTACTACTTCATTAGCAGGTTTCTCTATTCTAGTGTACTGCTCAGGGACATTAGGTGTTATTGACTTTTTCTTAGACCTCAGATCATATCTGCCTTGCCTGCCACTAGTCTTGTCTCCCTTGCTTAGTTCATTTAGTTGATTGTCCATGAGGGACTCCTCATATGTTGATTGAGTGAGATGAGGAAAAGGGGGAGTGTCCCTGAAGAAATGGATTTCAGGATCAAGCTCATTTGTTTCCCCTTCTTCCCCCTCGGCCAAAAAATTGTTTTGAAAAGGGGACTGATCCTCTGGTCTTCTCTGTCTCTTCCCCTCTCCCTTTGCACAGTCGTGGAAGTAATATTGTTTGGCCTCCTTAACTCTCCTTTGTTTTCGGCGTTTTGGGGGCCCTTGTATGCTTGCCTCCCCTCCATCTTCATTCTCTCCATCTCTGCAGACAGAGACTTTACCATCCTGGTTATCTCATCCACTTAAGGGTGGGGCACCTATGAGCCAGAAGTTGAAGCTTCCAACCTTCCCTTTCTTCTGTCTATGTTGGCCTTGTTCCTCAGTCTGTCATCTACTAATACATTGGATTCCACTTCTATGTCCGCATCTTGCATTTGAGCTAAGGAGGTGGCTCTTCTTTCTCTCAATAAAAGACAGAAATCAGGACCAAATGCACTAGCATAAGAAATCGTGGTCGAGGCTTCTGAGGGTTTTATTTCGACAGGAATTTTATTATACATCTTATTGAATCTTTTGGAGAAGTTAGAGCCAAACTCTCCTTCCATCTTATTCAAAGACCCAAACTCTTTCATGTAATACATGAAATCCTTCCTATCTCCCCATTGCCTCAAGAAAACACTATCCAGGGCCTCGATCCCAGCAATAGATCTGGGGGCCAATCCTTTAAACCACTTCCTCACCTCACCATCAAGGATCTGGATGAAGACTCTCATCCAGTCATCTTCATTTTCAATGTTCAGGTTGTCTTCATAACTGTAGAAAGAAGCCAGGTGCTCTTCCACAGTTACGTCCCCTTCTCCAGTGAACTTGGGCATATACTTCAAGTAATCTCTAGCAGGGAGAGGATTCATAGGATGGGGTAGGATTAAGGGAGCATATCTGGCAGCAACTATGGCATCCATTCTATTTAGAGGGGGATTAGCACCAGCCATAGGAATATTAGGTGGAGGAAAACTTGGAGGGGAAAGAGTTCACGAGAGGGCTACTGGGAATGAGTCTCGATTCTCCTCTTTTTGTAGGAGTGGTAACAGTAACAAGAGGAGAAGTAGTAAGGATAGGAGTGGGGAAATATTTTGTAGTCCTGGGTCTACACCAAGGTACAACTTCAGTGGAGAGGGGAGTGACAAGTATTTCTCCCTCCAATCCCAGACCAGGAGGGGAAACCTCAGCAGGAACACTTCCAAAATTAAGGAAATGGGAAACCTCTGAAGGAGGTATGTTAAGAAGATGAGAAGGAGAAAATGGAGTTCCTACAGAAAGAGATGGTGGATTACCTAGTTCAGCGGTGGAAGTTTCTTCTTCAGAGGTCTTTTCTTTTCTGAGAACCACCTCCGGATCGGTTTTAGCTGTAGACAGATGCAGCTAATGATGGGACCATGTGTGTCTACCTCTGAAAGCCACAATTAACATGGCAGGTTTTCCACAATGGAGTCGCCAGGTGCACAGTAGCAATCTTCAAAGGCTCTGATACGTGATGCACCTTTATAATCAGAGGCTCAATGTCGTTCAATCCCGAGGAAAATTTTCAACTTCGTCCCTGTCAAGGGCGCCATAAATGTTAGCGTCAGAAGTCACTCCTGGATTGCTTGCAGGAGCAGAGCCCAACGCCCATCAGTTTTATGTCACAATTTGTTTAATGGGGTGATCGAATGGTTAAAGACTCAAGAAGATATAGCTTTAACTCAGGAAACTGGGCTTGGTATGTAGAAAACAAGGGAGGTCTTGATCCAACTTCCGTCAGTAGATGATTAAAGGGTGGTAGATGGAAGACTTATGAGAAGGGTGAGCAAGACTTCCTTGGGCGACAAGCCTTCGGAAGCTTGAGGATGAAAAACTCAGAAACCAAGATCCTCTTGGTCCAAAGATTCAAGGATTTGAGGGGTGACTTGACTGAATCCTCCAATTCCAAGTCGTTCAGCGCTAAGAAAATGAAAAGAACCGATTAGAAACAATGCAACTATTACAGTGATCCAACCTACATCATCCTATAACAGCTACAACTCAACTAGATCCTCCAATTATGAGTTGTTATAACACAGTAAACAAAGAGATGGAAAAGAGTCTGACATCCATAAAGTAAGAAGTCTCAAATGCCTTATACATAAACCAGAGCGATGAGATCTTCATCAAAACTTTACAATAGAGAGCCTTTCTCAACCATCGATCCATTACAAAATACAAAGACTGAGTTTATATACTCAGATAAATTCGCCTAACATCGGCGTTCTCAGTCATCCAAGGCTTGGTGTCCCTTCAGCCAAATTCGGACGGGTATTCTTTGTCAGACGCCACTTTAACTGCGCGTGGATCCTGCAAGGGGAGTAGCTGAGCCATTAAGTGTCAAACTAGCGTGTGCAGACCTCCTCTGGCTAGTCGAGGACTTGACATGGCGTCTTTGGAAAAAAGGGTACACGGGACCCTCTCGAGAAGACCGCTTGCCAGACCCTCCATACCTCACACTTAATGAATGAGGAGAGGTTTCAACCACCCCTTCTCGCCTTCATTTACTCCAAGCGAAAACTAGGACTGAGCTCGGCTCAGATGGCACCTAGAGATCGCGATGATCCTTTCGGCGGCTGGACTCAACAACCTTGGCCCCTTTTGCACAGCTCTTTCTATTTTCCCATGTGACGACAGGCTGTGACCTTGCGTTTATTCTCAAAGGCGCTTTCGTTGTTCGCGAATAGGAAGGGGCTGATCCTTGCTTCTTAAAATTGCGGTGAGAGAAACGTCGAGATGGCTTGAGTTGGCGCCATGCGTCCCTCTCAGATCTGACGGCACTGAGCTCACTCGGCGATGTTGTGGGCCCAGGTCCTGGATGATCCTGGCACTTCGTGTTTCGAGGATATGAAGGAGATGCTCCTTATGTGTCGGAGTCGTGATGGGAAAAAAGGCGAGGGGCCTCATAGCGCACCACGTGTCCCCTTTGGATGGATGGCTGAGACTGCTTCGTGATACTGCGGGCCCGACTCTTGATTCTTTCAGTGCTTCGGGGTTCAGGGTTTCGAGATATAGAATAACATAGAACCCTCAGCCTTTCAACTCCTGAATGTCGAAAAACCGACATGACTAGATCTCACGCCACGTGTCCCTTGAATGGACGGCTGCTATCCATCGTGTTAATCCCAGTGCAGCTCCACTAGCTGCTATTTCCTGCTAACTGTTGATCTACTCCTATGGATGGATCTTGACCGTCGAAAATATAATATTTCCTGCTTACTTGCTTGGAAGCCAAAAACCATATTTTTCCGTGCTGCGCTCGGGTGCTTCTCGTGCCACTTGCAGACCTGAACGCTCTTATGCTTCGGACAAGAAATGTTACTAACACTAGGCTCCATGGGGGATAGAGTCATCCTTGTGATGCTCTAAGGACTCATTTTTCAGTTTTAGTGCCTTGTTGTTGGGCTATGGAGTCATTTATTTAGAACTTAAAGATGGAAAGGAAAAAAAATATTTACAACCGTGAAAGAGCCATGTGTAGCTCAAGAGAAAAATCTTTTTAGGAAATTCCCATTCACGTGGCTATTGAAATCTTCTCAATCTTTCAAATCCCATAACCTATATGTATTATTCGAGAATACTTCGGAGACTTTGAAAGGCCCAATCCACAAGGCTTAGAATTTTCCGTGCTTGCCTTTATCTTACTTAGGAGCATCCCATTTCAGTACCAGGTCTCCTATCCGAAACTCTTCCTTCTTGGCCTTCTTATCAAAAACCTGCTTGATCCTTTGCTGATGGTCCTGAATTTTGTCCATTACCTACTCCCTGGCCTGCAGGACCTCCACTAGCTAATGAATCCTTTTGATCATGTCATTAGGCTCCTCCTGATAATCCTGGAGGAATTTTGCTACAGGAATGGCTAGATGAGAAGGAAAAACAGCCTCTGCTCCATAGACTAATTGGAAAGGCGAGACGCCTATAGATCTCTTTGTGGTCACTCGATCGGCCCATAGAGAAAATTTCAATCTTGAATGCTAGGCTTTCTTGTTGTCTTCCAACAGCCTTTTGATGATCCCTATCAGGATTTTGTTGGAGGATTCTGCTAAACCATTGCCCTGGAGATAGTATGGGGTGGAGTGAATCAGTTTGATCCCAAATTGCTCACAGAACTTGGATAACGGCTCAACCCTGAAAGAGGTTGCATTATCAGTGACAATCTTACTTGGGCAGTTGAATCTTGTGATGAGATCTTCGAGGAATCCGATGATTACCTTGTGGGAAGCACTCCTAGTGGGGATAGCTTCAATCCACTTGGTAAAGAAATATGTAGCTATCAGGATCCATCTGTTCTGCCCACTGGAAGCGGGGTGAATTTCTCCAATGAAATCTAGGCTCCATTGTTGGAAAGTTATTGAGACAACCACAGGATTTAACGGCAAAGACTTGAGCTGTTGATTTCCTACAAATATTTTACATTGGATACAGGCTCTAACTCCTCTATGGACATCAACAAACAAGGTGGGCCAGTAGTACCCAGCTCTAAGAATTTTGTGGGTTGTGGCCTTCCAGAAATGGTGCCCTCCACATAGGCCGCTGTTAAATTCAACCATGATCCTGTCAGCCTCTTGTGAATTCATGCATTTTAAAAGCACCCCCAGGGGGTCTTTCCAGTATAAAATTTGATTGATAAGGCAGTATCTTACTGCCTTGAGCTTCAAATCTCTTGCTTTGTTTCTTTGCAGGCCATCTGGAGGCCGCAACTCTTGCAAAAAGTACATGACATCCTTATACGAAGGACAACGAGCCAATGGGGGCTCCCTTTGAGGGTCTATGTTAGACAATGGACCCTGCTGAATTCCTGAGCATTCGTTGATGAAACTTATCCCCAAAGCTTGGCAATTGGGTTCAGCCAACAGCTTATCTAAACCTTGACCTTTGATCAATTTGGTAGGCTTTAGTTCTAGGTCAAATTCCAGAATCTTGGCTATCCACTTACTCCTTTTCCCGTGTATGTCAGGTTGAATAAGAATGTCTTTAATAGCAGCTGAGGGGACATAAGCGATGATTTTTTACTGCAGGACATAGATATAGATTCTGAATGCCTTGAGAGCCTTTACCAGGGCATAGGCCTACTTCTCCATAGTGTCATACCTGACTTCGACATCCCTCAATGCTCGGCTGAAATAGGAAATAGGATGCTCTAGCCCAATATCGTTTGTCTATAATAAAATAGCAGCCACCATGTCAGGTGAGGAAAAGGAGAAAATAAGGAAATCCTTTGAGTAGTCGGGACTAATAAGCACAGGGGATTCAGTAAGGGCCTTCTTTATCCACTCAAAGGAATGTCGCGATTCAGAAGTCCACCTCACTTCATTTCCTTTCCTTAACATGGTTGTTATAAGTTTTACTTCCTCAGCAAAGTTAGGCACAAACCTCCTCAGAAAATTAATCTTACCAAGGAAAGATTGGACCTCCTTCTTGGACCTTGGGATTGATAAGGCTTGTATTGCCTCAACTCTTCTAGGATCAATCTTGACTCCTTCCGCTGATACTATGTGGCCTAGTAACTTTCCCTCCTGTTTGGAGAATATAGATTTCTTGGGGTTTAATGAAATGCCAAAACTCCTACATTTCAAGAAAACATTCCTGAGATGACAAAAGTGTTCTTTATCATATTTTGAAAACACTGTGATGTCATCTAGATAGACGACCACAAATTTATCCTTTTCCCCAATGAAAGCTATGTCCATGGCATGCTGAAACGTTACCCCTACATTCATTAATCCAAATGGAATCATGGCATACATGAATGTGCCCCATGGAGTGGTAAATGTCGTCTTTTCCCTCTCCTCAGGCAAAAATGAGACTTGATTGTAGCCGGAGAAACCATCGATCATGGACATCCTTGATGCTCCTGTTACCCTCTGCAGTATATGTTCAATATTTGGTAAGGGGTAGTTATCCTTTCATGAGCTCTTGTTCAGGTTTCTGAAGTCTACACAGAGTCTGATTTCTCCATTCTTTTTCCTTACTTGTACCAAGTTGGCCACCCACTTTGAATATCTTAGTGGTACGATGATCTGGGCCTGCAGTAGATTCTTCACTTACCTCTCCATAATAGGCAGCAGCATAGGATTGATCTATCTTAGCTTCTGCCTAAATGGATTTGCCTCGATTTTTAACGGGATCTTATGCTCAATGATAGAAGTTTTATATGTTTTGAGATATTCATAGGTCCAGGCGAAAACATCGGCAAATTCCATCAAAAGTCCAATCTATTTAGACCTCTGCTCCTTTGTCAGACTTCTTGACAATTTGACAAACTTGGGCTCACTCTCGGTGCCAATGTTGCACTGAATAGTACCAGCGTCATCCTCCGAGATTTCACCTTTTAATAACACATCATTTCTATCAAAAAGCCTTTCCAAAGGAACCAGTCCCCTTGGAATATGGTTGTTGGGGAGTTGCACAATGTTACGCTCTGCTATTTTACTCAGAAACTTGCCCCCATCAAGCTCTTCTTTAGAGACAGAGTCTTGGTCGATATGCATCTCCGAAAATTCTTTGACAGTCTCCAAGAACTTCTTCATCTCGAGATCATCCTCGAATACCTTCCAATGTTTGACGTTGTTAGGTATGGAGGGCCTGTATTTTACTTCCACATCATATCTGAATTTGGGAAGCAAGGGTACTTTGAAATTGCTTGTTGATGTAGCCAAGGAATCTGCCACGGTGTTCTTCTCTCTTGGGACAAAAGAAATGTTGAATGATAAGAAGAAACTGTCAACTAAGTCCCATACCTCATTTATGTAGCTTCTGAGTCGAGGGTGCTTGGCCTGATAAGCATTTCTAATCTGTTGGACCACCAACTCTGCATCTCCGAACACTGCTACTTCTTGAATTCCCATTTCCCTTGCGACTCTTAATCCTAGGACAAAATATTCATACTCTGCTACATTGTTGGTAGCTTCAAATTCTAGTTTGTATGACAGAGATATGGTTTCCTGAGTAGGTGACACAAAAAACACCCCAGCACCAGCGCCTTCCCTGGAAAAGGCTCCATCAAAAAACATTTTCCAGATGGGGGTGATGGAGGAAGAACATTCATGAGGAGTGGTGGGCTGCTTTCTGAGTTTTAAGGAAGGTTCAGGAGCATTCGTGAGTTGTAGTACACTAGAACCTAAATCAATGTCTAAGGAAAAAATGGGATGGTTGGTAGGGTTGGCCTCATCACTGATTATATAGGCCAGTTGGGATTCCCTGTATAGCCTCCGATGCTCTCCTCCAAACACTGGGATAGTAGCATATGTGAGGTCCATCTGCAAATTTTCCCCCAGTCTTTTTATCCAAGATCTTGATAACAACATACCGAACTTGGGGGGGACATTAGCCACTACAATATCCATGACCACACTTTTCATGGGCAACTGAAACAAGGTCACGACCAGCTCTTTGATAACTCCTAGACATTGAACCTTTCTGGATTCAAAGGAATAGAGGCCATGATAGGCTCGGGTGACTTCTAGCCCTAAATCTTCCATGAATTTTTTGGGCATGAGGTTGTGAGAAAGACCTAAATCCATCAGGCAGTTGTGCAATACCTTGTCATGTATGTTCAAGGAAGTTTAGAAGGGAGGGGATGAGTCATTCCTGTCTTCTGTCGTAGGACCTAGAATAACTTCAGGCTTTTCATCTTGAAAATTCATGGAGTCTGTGGGAAGGCATGAGATCTCAGACTATAAAATCTCAGAGAAGCATTTCTTGAACCCTTCATGTTTAATCAACTCGGTCAAGGGCACAGGGATTCTGATCTTTTGAATTTCATTCTCAAAATTAAAAGAAGATGTAAGCTTCGGGCTTTCTCTTATTTCGGGAACATGACTCAGGACTATGGGAGAGAGGGGTCGTGGCTTCTTACCTCTATGATTGTCTGCTACTTCATTAGCAGGTTTCCCTGTTCTAGTGGACTGCTCATGGACATCATGTGCTACTGTCTTTTTCTTAGACCTCAGATCATATCTGCCTTGGCTACCACTAATCTTGTCTCCTTTGCTCAGTTCATTTAGCTGACTATCCATGAGGGACTCCTCGTATACTGATTGAGTGAGATTAGGAAAAGTGGGAGTGTCCATGAAGCAATGGATTTCAGGATCAAGCTCATCTGTTTCCCCTTCTTCCTTCTTAGCCACAAAATTGTTTTGAAAAGGGGCCTGAATCTTCTGGTCTTCTCTGTCTCTTCCCCTCTCCCTTTGCACAGTCGGGGAAGTAATATTTTTTATCCTCCTAAAACCTCCTTTATTTTCGGTGTTTCAGGGGCCCTTATGTGCTTGCCTCCCCTCCACCTTCATTCTCTCCATCTCTGTAGACAGATACTTCACCATCCTGGTCATCTCATCCACTTGAGGGTGGGGCACCGATGGGCCAGAAGTTGAGGCTTCCGACCTTCCCTTTCTTCTATCTGCGTTGGCCTTGTTCTTCAGCCTGTCAGCTTCAAATACATTGGATTCCACTTCTATGGTCGCGTCTTTCATTTGAGATAAGGAGGTGTCTCTTCTTTCTCTCAATAAAAGACAGAAATCAGGGCCAAATGCACTAGCATAAGAAATCTTGGCCGAGGCTTCTGAGTGTCTTATTTCGGAAGGAATTTTATTATACATCTTATTGAATCTTTTGGAGAAGTCAGAGATAGACTCTCGTTCCATATTCTTCAAAGACACGAACTCTGTCATGTAATACATGAAATCCTTCCTATCTCCCCACTGCCTCAGGAAAATACTATCCAGGGCTTCAATCCCAGCAATAGATCTAGGGGCCAATCCTCTAAACCACTTCATCACCTCACCATCCGGTCTTTGGACGAAGACTCTCATCCAGACATCTTCATTTTCAATGTTCAGGTTGTCTGCATAACTATAGAAAGCAGCCAGGTGCTCTTCCGCAGTTACGTCCCCTTCTCCAGTGAACTTGGGCATATACTTCAAGTAATCTCCAGCAGGGAGAGGATTCATATGATGGGGTAGGATTAAGGGAGCATATCTGGCAGCAACTATGGCATCCATTCTATTTAGAGGGGGATTAGCACCAGCCATAGGAATATTAGGTGGAGGAGAACTTGGAGGGGAAGGAGTTCGGGAGGGGGCTACTGGAAATGAGTATCGAAGTGGAATGGGAAACAAAAGGGGATTTAAAGAGAAGGCTAATGGGTTCAAATCAAAATATGCTCCTCT
>JZKD02S1597033.1:166909-180570 GCA_000966675.3 Picea glauca | reverse complement strand
TCATGAGTTCGGGCGACCACCGTTCATTTTTATAGTTCACAAATTTTATGGCCACGGGTTCCTGTGTGGGCACCATCCAACTCTCATACCCCGTGTGTGTGGTATACATCTTGCACCCAAAACTTCAGTGATCTACAATTCGACCTTGACTCGAAGCTTGCGACTCATTTTTCCCAACACTTGTTGATATTTCAAAGCATCTGTTGATATATTTCCCTTTTTGTCTCAATAGTTAGCCAATTTTATGACTGTCGGTTCCCCACCAATTCATTATCGAACTTCCATGCCCCGTGTTCGGATAACATCTTGCATCCAAAATTCTGGTTATCTACAATTCGACCCTAGACTCCTCCAACTCACAAGCCTCACTCTCTATCGAACTCACAAATTGTATATCCATCTATATCTTGACATCATGATTCTTCCTGAGCACTTTCATTTCCTTAGCCAATTTTATGGCTGTGGGCTCTTGGGTATGCATTATCGAACTCTCATTCCCCATGTTTCGAGTATACATCTTCCATCCGAAACTTAGGTGATCTACAATTCTAGCACAAACTCCTAGGTTAAAAAAAGTACCAAAGCATATTTAATTCTCATCCATGCTCTCCACTTCGCCCCTTCCCAATAGACATTAATTATGATTTTACTGGTGACAATTCACAGAGGTTCTAAAATATTGGCATTAATAAGCAAAAATCTTGAGGTAATCTCCCATTAAAATGCATTTATGGGAAAATATTATGGAATCTGATTAGTTTCTTCTGTCAATCTCGAATTCACAAAAAAATGATGGTTGTTTTGGTTTTTTTAAGACGTCATCATAGAAATAATTCAATATTGTGTTGTCCCGCTGTCATCTACAAAGGTGTTCACATGATGTCGCTCTTTAATATTGTTCACATAATTTTATAACCTTACAGATTTGCATATCTGAGGCTCTGCTTGCATATGGAAATGTTGCTCCACCATTCCAATTTGAACATAGTTTGCATTTGGGCCACACAGAACAACAATAAAACAAAATAATATGGAATTTGTTTAAGTAAATATAAACAAATTATCTTCTAACTTGAACTTGCTTTTGTCAAAATCCAGGTATATTACACAACTACCAATGTTTTTCCCACTTTTCAATAGTTTCTCGATTTCCCTACCATCTTCGCACACTTTCCCAATGAAAATTGATGACGCTTTTATTAGCTTTGAAAAGATTGGCATTAAAAGGTGAAAAGGTCGAGGGCATCTAGCATTAAAAAACATTGAACCAAGATTTACCGAAGATTGTATTATAATGTTGCATCATCCATTTTAAATACAATAAAGAGCAAAGGAAGGTTTTCATCACCTTATTGTTGCAGCTCGACACCATGTCTGTGGAGATACCCTGAATATTTTTGGGCACATGGACCAACATTTTTTTTTTTAAATTTAAGGTCTTGGTCATGTGATGCGGCGAGAACTATATTTCGAACTAGTGGATTGTCCAGATGGGTGACCATTTCCAAATATCCCTATCGCCTAAAGTATTTTGAAAGATGTTAACACTTCCCGACCCAACACCTACTTTCAAGGGAGAGAATTGCAAGCAATTCTTAAAGAAACATGGAAATGAGCTAGACCTCTTGCCTAAGTTATTATAGGAGCCAATGCCTGCTCCCCGGGACATGGCCATATTACAAGTCGGTGGATGTAAAAGACTTTTTTAGTAGATTGCATTCCTTTTCACGAGGACAATGAGACAAGCAAGTGAAACTAACATCTCTGGGATGCTTCTGTATATTTTATATCTTACGCTCAACAAAGAAACCATCTTCCATTGCCCCAAGCTGATTTCCATTCAAAACTCTTCCCAGTTATTGCAATACAGGAGGCAGAAGAAATTCTTTATGTCATGTTATTTAATTTTCATCATGTCGAATTGCTATCCATTTCCTGGACTATCTATGTGTAGGAATCTGAACTCTCAATTTGACCCATTAACATTCTCGTGCCAGAAATTATGGAGACACGATGCTTTCCAGCTATTTTATAAGGTCTTCAATTATTTTGTTTCATTTTTTAAAGCGTTTATATTTGGAAGGTATTTCTCCCGGTTCTCTGGCCAACTGACAATCTTCTTGGATAAGAGGGACACAATAGAAGNCAACTCACTCATGGCCATTAGAAACACTCTAAACTATTGGGTTAGTTTGTTTCCATAGATAAGAGAGTTATTTTAATGTTTGGTCTTCTTTCCTAGTGGGTTGTATTATAAAATCTGTCCTTTTGTATATGTAAGGATGAAAACTTGTTTATTCCATGTTACTTATCTTAAGGAAATGAGAAATCCCAAATTCATTTGGTCTTCTCACTTGTTTCTTATGAAAAAGTGGACTTGCAATTCATCTCCAAAACTTTAAGTGGTTACAAAGACCTCTCCTTATTTGTCAATTTTGTTGTCATTTTACCAAGTGCTCCCTTGTGGTTTTGTTTCCTCCACCCTTTTTTCACCTCCACCTTCCTCTTCTCATTCTACATGGTGTTTTCCTTGTGTTACATTTAGTGCTTGGTCTTCCTGACTTATGGATTGTTTTGGAAACCTCATACTTTTGGTAGGTGTAAGGATGGTGGCTCATTTATTCCATGCCACTCATCTCAAGGAAGTTGGAAACCCCATATGTGTTTTTTCTCCTCAGTTATTCCTTGTGCACATAGGAGCTTACCAATTTGGGCTTAAAAGTTGTTTCAAAAAACGTTAGGGTCCCACCCTAACTTGTGGAATATATTGTCACTTAATGTATTGAGAGACATATTTATTAAATAAGACCCATTGAGATAGGAGAGTGTGAAATCAATAAATGTAAGTGGCCTTATTAAAAATGGTCCACTAGTTAGTGGTTGAGACCTCATTGATGGAGGTCCACTAGGTGGTTAGGGTTTTCATCATTTAGAAACTATATATAGTAGTAGAATCTATGTAGTTGATTGTAAAATGAATATTATTGTATTTGGAGCTATGCACATGTTGGATATTTCCCCTCAAAGAGGAAGTGAACAATACATTCAATTTTGAATATCAATAGAGCTTTTCTTATTGCTATTAATTCCCAATTCTAGTTCTACTAATTATCTTTTCATAGATATATTTTCGTCTATCTTGCTCTATTTATTTTCTTTCAACAATTATATTCCATATGTTTTTCTTTCAACATTCTATTTCAGGTAACAAGAAACACCACAAAAAATTTAAGTGGTGACCAAGACCACTCCTTATTTAACAATTTTATTGTCTTTTAACCCAATGCTCCCTTATGGTTTTTTTGCCTCCACCTCGTTGTTCTCCTTCGTATTTCTCTTCTCATTCTACATAGTATTTTATTTGTGTTTTGTTTAGTGTTTGGCCTTCTTTTCTTGTGTCTTGTCTTGAAAACCCTATATTTTTTGTTGGTGTAAGGATGGTATCTCAGTTATTCCATGTTATTCATCTCAATGAAGTGGGAAACCCAAATTTTGTTTGGCCTCCTCACTTATTCCTTGTGCATAGGTAGGCTTGCCAATTAGAGTTTGCAAGTCATCTAAAAAAAGTTTAATGGTAACCAAGACCTCTCATTATTTGAAACTTTTGTTGTATTTTTACCAAATACTCCCTTGTGGTTTCGTTGCCTCCAACTTGATGTTCACCTTCTTCTTCCTCTTCTCATTCTACATGGTGTTTCCTTGTGTTTCATTTAGTGTTTAGTCTTCCTTCCTTGTTTTTTCTTGGCAATGCCATCTTTTTGGTACGTGTAAAGATGGAGGTTTTATTATTCTATGCCACTTTTCTCAAGGAATCTTGACACCCCAAATTCATTTGGTATCCTCACTTATTCCTTGCACATGGGAAGGATTGACAATTTGGGCTTGAAATTCATCTCCAAAAAGTTAAGTGGTGACCAACACCAATCCTTATTTGATAATTTTGTTGTATTTTTCCCAATAACTCCCTTCTCGTTTTGTTTCTTCCACCTATTTGTTCACGTTCATCTTCCTCTTCTAATTTTGCATTATGTTTTCCTTTTGTTTTGATTAGTTTTTTATATTGTTTCCTTGAGGATTGTCTTGGAAAACCCATATTTTTGGTAGGTGTAAGGATGGAATCTCATTTATGATGCCACTTGTCTCAAGGAAGTGGGAAACCCAAAATTAATTTGGTATCCTCACTTCTTCCTTGTGCACAGACGAGATTTCCAATTTGGTTTGCAAGTCATCTCAAAAGATTTAAGTGGTGACCAAGACTTCTCCTTATTTTACAATTTTGTTTTCCTTTTACTAAGTTCTAAAAAAAACCCTTGTGGTTTTGTTTCCTCCACCTTGTTATTCACCTTCACCTTCCTCTCCTTGGTCTACATGGTGTTTTCCTTTTGTTTAATTTAGTGTTTGGTATTCTTTCAATGTATATTGTCTTGGAAACCCCATATAAATTTTGGTATGTGTAAGGATAGCGTCTTGTTTATTCCATGCCACTCATCTCAAGGAATTGGGAAATCCAAAATTCATTTTGTCTCCATAATTCTTCCTTGTGCATGGGACAACTTGCTAATTTGGGCTTGTAAATCATCTCAAAAAATTTAAGTGGTGAGAAAGGCCTCTCATTATTTGATAATTTTGTTGTCTTTTTACCAAGCACTCCCTTGTGGTTTCATTGCCTCTGTGTTCTTGTTCACCTTAATCTTCCTTCTCTTGTTCCCTATGGTGTTTTCCCCATATTTCATTTAGTGTTGATATTAATACCTTGTGTCTTTCCTTAGAAACCCCATATCTTTGGTAGGTGCATGGATGGAATCTCATTTATTCCATGTCACTCATCTCAAGGAAGAGGGAAACCTGAAATTCATTTGGTCTCCTCATTTCTTCCTTATGTGTGGGTGAGCTTGCCATTTTTTGGGCTTGCAACTCGTCTCAAAACAGTTAAGTGGTGGCCAATACCTCTCCTTATTTGGAAATTTTGTTTTCCTTTTAACAATTCCCCCCTTGTGGTTTCATTTCCTCCACCTTTTTGTTCACCCCCATTTTCCTCTTCTCATTCCACGTGGTGTTTTCCTTTTGTTTTGTTTAGTGTTTGGTCTTCTTGCCTTGTGGCTAGTCATGGAAAGCCCATCATTTTGGTAGGTACAAGGATGGTGGATCATTTATTACATGCCACACATATTAAGAAAATGGGAAACCCCAAATTAGTTTGATATCCTCACTTCTTCCTTTTGTGTGGATGAGCTTGGTAATTTTGGTTTGAAAGTCATCTAAAAAATGTTATGTGGTAACAAAGAACTCTCCTTATTTGACAATTTTGTTGTAGTTTTACCAAGTGTTCCCTTATGGTTTTGTTGCCTCTACCATGTTATTTTCTTTCATCTTCCTCTTATAATCCCGCATGGTGTTTTCCTTATGTTTTATTTAGTGTTTGGTCTTCTTTCCTTGCGAATTGTCTTAGCAACCCTATTTTTTTGGTAGGTTAAGGATGGTGGCTCATTTATTCCATGTTAATAATATAAAGGAAGTGGGGAAACCCAAATTTGTTTGTTCTCCTCACTTCTTTCTCATGCATAGGAAAGATTTTGAATTTGGGCTTGTAAGTCATTGATCTAGGTGGATATCTGTGGATACCCACCTATTCCACTGGATCGAAAAACAATTTTCTTCCTTGGCAATTTTTCGACAGCTTTTCGGGTTCCAAACTTATGGGGCCGTTTTGAGGCCCTAACGACGTTTTTTGGGGATTTGGGGCCCAGGTGACTGCCAAAGGAGTCACCCTGGGTTAGTCGAAAATTGTTCTTCTCGGTTATACCTTTCCAATAGGCTATCATGCACCTAAAATAGAGATCGTATGCAAAATTTATGACCTCGGGAAGTTGATGTATTAACTTACCCAAATGGGGCCTACATGACTTTTGGTGCTTCATCTCCTAGGGTTAGGTTTTTGGATGTATAGCGTTTTTGACATTCCAATTTATTGTAAAAAGGCCTTTAGAGCCTCATTGTAACCATTTTCCTGTGAATGAGCACAGATGTCACAACTCTTCTCAGAGATAAGACGCCACCATTCCAACAAGCTTGTTTTCCGCTGCATTTTACAATTTCAACTTATTTCCTTATTGAATAGAAAACCAATTTTAATGTATCTTTGTATTTTGTGTTAAGCATATTTTAATAATCTTTATTCATTTCGTTATTCTCATAAAATCTGGATCAATGGTATCAGAGTGATGTGCTCCTTATCATCTTAATGCATGTCCCTAACAAGGTCAGGGCACAAATAATTGGGTCTCGACCTAGTTTCTCTTGAGGAAAAAATCTCTCACACGCCCAAGCAACCTCTCATGTCAGAAGAAAAGAAAGATGATTGGACAGGAGATGCTTTCAAAATGTTGTTTGAGGAATCCCTCGTGCAATAGAGGAACGAGATGATGGATACTTTTGCGCAAATCCTTCGGTGACTACCAACAAATGACGCATCTTCCTCGAGCGGAGGTGTTGTCCCATTCAAGGTAGAAATCAACTTTGATATTCCTATATTTGAAGGTCAGATAGACGCAGATGTTGTAGAAAAGTGGTTGAATCTACTAGAAGGTTATTTTTCTGTCCATAACTTTTTGAATAGAGAAAATATTACTTTTGCGCTTCTCAAAGTCGTTCCCCATGTTAAATATTGGTGGGAAAATTTCTGTGAGTGAAAGGAAATAGAGGAACCCTCATTATTTATAGTCACAACCACCTGGGAATCCTTTAGAGATGTTATTAAGGAACAATACTACCCCGTCGGAAGTTATGACGACTTGTATACCAAATGGACCACATTGCGGCAAGAAAGAGACCAAGCAGTGCCAGAGTTCACAAATATCTTCCATACCTTGTGCACCAAGCTGGGTATCAAATATTTGGAGCGACATATGTGCTCAAGTATCGCGGTTCTCTACATAGATACATCCAAACTGAAATGGAATTTCTTGACATCTCGACCTTGGATACGACCTATAAATATGCCATCAAAATCGAGTAGAAGCTCAAACAAAAGACATGACAATTTGGGCCTAGGAACCCCTCACAAAAAAACCAGGAAAAGGTGGCCCCAACCAACAAAACAAAGGAAAGAGCAAAGATGGACAATATTAGGACAACTAGTCCAAGATGCAAGAAAAGAAGGACACCAGAAAGACAAATAAATATACCAGGAAGTGGTGCAACTTCCATAAGATCCCTTGGAATAACACTGTTGACTGTCGTTCAAAGCAGTCGCTGGTGGTCGAATTGAAAGCCTCTGAATCAGATGCAGATTTTGACTTAGATTCAAAACCAAAAATGGGAAGACAGATCATTGACACAGAACCAAGTGCCACCATTGCTACCATCAAGATCCAACCCAGTGAACCAGATGAGCCAAAAGAAGGAGAGCACCTCTTCCATTCACAGATGTGGGTAACAGGCACCCCGCTGGACTTCATCATTGATAGTGGTAGCTAGAAGAATCCCATATTAGGAGAGTTCGTCAAGTGACCGACCCTGCTGAAAACGCATCACCCACAACCCTACACCATTGGATGACTTTTCCAAGGAAGCGATCTCCGTGTCAACCAACACTGTCGATTGTCGTATGATATGAAGCCCTTCAAAGATGAGGTATCGTGTGATGTTGCTCCTCTCTATGTTTGTATTGTTCTTTTGGGCCAACCTTATTTATGGAAACGTCATGTTGTATATGAGTCTAGGCCTTGTAGTGTTATTATTACTTTGAACAGGAAATTGTATAGGATACCCAAGGCAGTCCCTCCTAGTTCTATTTCCTTAATCTCTGCTAAGAAATTTAGGAAGGTCATCTCTCAGACCGAGAAATTTGTCTTCTTTGTGATTCTCTCACAGAGTGAGCGAAAGATAACAGCCACATCTAGGGCCTCAATGACCGATCTCTCCATACAAAAAAATCAAGTGGATAAGGTCATGGAAGAATACTCATATATATTCTCCTCTACTACCAGAGTACCTCTACATTGTCAGGTCAAGCATCCCATTGATTTGACCCCTGGCGCACCGCTACCCAATGGGCCAATCTACCATCGCTCTCTATTAGAAAATGAGGAGATCAAGAGGGATATCTAAGAACTTCTCCATAAGGGGCACATCCGTCATATCTCATCGCCTTGTGGGAGCCCAATCGTGCTAATGCAGAAGAAATATGGGGCCTGACGACTCTGCATTTATTACCGGGTCCTGAATAAAATCACAGTCTGAAACTAGTACCCGATTCCCCGAATCAACGACCTCCTTGATTAACTCACGGGGGACAAATACTTTAGTAATATTGATTTGAAGTTTGACTACCATGAGGTCCCAATAGAACAGACATATGTATGGAAGACTGCCTTCAAGTCAAAAGAAGGCCTTTTTGAATGGCGGGTCATACCCTTTGGTTTGAAAAATGCTCCAACAACTTTTATGAGGATGATGGAGGATATCCTATGACCTTTCACCAATACGTTTGTAGTGGTGTATTTGGATTACATCCTCATCTACAAAAATACTTGGGCGGCACAGTTGCAACATATTCAACAAATTTGCACACCTTGCGATAACACAAACTATATGCAAACTTGGAAAAATTATCCTTCGACATGGACATGGTCCATTACTTAGGCTACATTGTTGATCAAGATTATGTGCATGTGGATGAAGCCAAGATCCAGGTCATTTGTGACTGGCCAACCCAAAAACACACTCACTAAGCTTTAGAGCTTCTTGGGCCTCGCTAATTTCTATCATAGGTTCGTGTTGGGATTGTCTCATATCGCATGGGCCCTCAACCAAGTAACCATAGGTGGCGGTAAGAAAAAATTTGTGTGGGACCTGTCCCAAAAAAAAGCCTTCGATGAATTGAAGAAGTGTATGTGCTCATCCCCAGTACTTTCATTATCGGACCTGCAACATCCCTTTGATATCGAGAAAAATTCTTCAGACTATGTTGTGGGCATTTTTCTCACTCAACACAGCCACCCCATGGCATATCATAGTGAGACACTTTCAGATGATGTCTGTAAGTACCCTACTTACGAAAAAAAGTGTACTCCATTGTGAAAGCCTGTCGCCATTGGAGACATTACATTCTTGTGAAGGAGAAAATCATCCACACTGATCACAAGACACTACAGTTCATGCATACCCAAGGAAAATTTCAGAATGACCACCATCAAAAGTGGTCAACATACTTCTAGTAGTTCCACCTCAAGATCAAGTATAAAACAGGAAGCACCAACTGATTTTTTTACTACCTCAACTGACCTCCAGTCATGACACTGATCATGGTTCTAGAATCTTGCATCCACGAGACCTTTGGATGGCCCCACCTCTACAAGAAAGATCCTGACTTTTCCACCACCTACCAAATGTTGGGTGCCAAATCAATGGTCGCTAATTTCCATCTTCAGGATGGGTTGTTGTGTCATCTAGTCCATCTCTTCATTTTATCAAGAAAGCGTGTGAAGCTGATTTTGGAAGCTCACTAAAATTGGGTGGCAAGACACTTTGGTGTCAAAAAGAAAGTGGTGGTGTTGTAAAAACATTTACATAGGCCGAAACTGCAACAGGATGTCATAAAGTATATTAGGTCTTGCATTGCCTACGCTATTTCCAAAATGACCACTAAGAAACAGGGCCTATACACCACTCTACCTATTCTTAAAAATCCATGGGAATCCATATCAATGGAATACATGTCGGGCCTCTCATTCAACAAGAGGGGAAATGACTATGTTTTTGTGGTTGTTGATCGCTTTTCCAAGATGGCGATTCTATCCACCTACAAGAAGAACATCACAGCATAAGTCACTGCCAAGCTCTTCTTTGAACGAGTATGGGTACATTTTGGGATCCCACAAAGAATTATCTCAGACCGTGATAGTCGGTTCCTCAAATCATTCTAGTCAAGCCTATGGTCACTGCTGGATACCAAGCTCACCAAATCCACTACCTTCCACCCCCAGATAGATGACCAATCTGAGGTCAACAATTGGATGGTTGTACATATCATGTGCATGTACAATTAAAAACAACCCCTCACATAGGATGAGAGGCTTCCCTATGCCCAACATAACTACAATCGAGCACTGCATAGCTCAAGTGTCCACAACCCCTTTCAGGTGGGGTTGGGATTTCAGCCATTGGGCCCCATGGATGTTGCATTATCCCTGGTGACCACCTCGGCTGACTCATTCCCTTCTCTACCAGAAGCTGACAAAGCCACCCGGTTCATTGAGAAGATCCAACACATCCAACGACAGGTTCAATATATTATACAAAAGTCTAATGCCAAGTGCAAGCAATGCCATGATCAACATCGGGTGCCACATAAGTTTCAAGTGGGTGACAAATTTTGGTTGCATTTGTAGAAAGAACGCCTTACAGTACCCCATTGGAATCTTTGCCTACTTTTTTATGGGTCATACACCATCACCAAGGTTGTGGGTGATAATGATTTTGAGCTCAACATTCCCCCTTCCTTGGTATGCATCCATTCTTCAATGTGACTCTCCTTCGACCATATTTCCCACCATTATTGGACACCTCAGAGATAGCGGAGCAATTGAAACCAACAGAGATCAACCCTAATTGCATGCAACAAGAATCTAATGATCAAATTGTGGACACACATATCAAGGGAATTCAATAGCAAAGGATCCATCTTTATCGAGTCATCAAAGCATGGCAACTCCTGCACCAAGGCAAGTGGCTCACCCGAGGCCAAATTCAACAGAAATTTCCTCATCTTATGGGGGAACTCAATGGAATGGATACCCTTTCTTTCTAAGGAGGGAGGATTTATCCAGGTGAATATCGGTGGCCACCCACCTATTCCACTGGCTCGAAAAATAGTTTTCCACCTTGGCAGTTGTTTGACAGTTGTTCGAGTTCCAAACTTCTAGGGCTGTTTTGAGGCCCTAAACGACATTTTTTGGGGATTTGGGGCCCAGGTGAATTCTAGAAGCACTAACTTGGGCTAGTCGAAAATTGTTCTTCTTGGTTATACCTTTCCAATGGGCTATCGTGTGCCTAAAATGAAGATCGTATGCAAAAGTTACGACCCTGTGAAGTTGATGTACTAACTTACATAAATGGGACCCACATGACTTTTGGAGCTTCATCTCCTAGGGTTAGGTTTTTGGATGTATAGGGTTTTTGACATTCCTGTTTATTATTAAAAGGCCTTCAGATCCTCATTATAACTATCTTCTTGTGAATGAGCACAACCATCACATCTATTCTTAGAGATAAGTCGCCACCATTCCAACAAGCTTATTTTCTGCTACATTTTACAGTTCAACTTATTTCCTTATTGAATAGAAAACCAATTTTACTATATGTTTGTATTCTGTGTTAAGCATATTTTAATAATCTGTATTCATTTCGTCCTACTCATAAAATCCAGATCAATCATCTCAAAAAAGTTAAGTGGTTGCCAATATCTCTCCTTATTTAACAATTTTGTTTCCTTTTACCAAGAACTCCTTTGTGGTTTCATACATCATGGAACTAAATACCATTGCTATGGATTTACCCTCCACCTCTTCCTTCGACAACTGATGGTAGATAACCCTAATAAGGCTAGGAGTGGGTCATATCATCTTAATCAATAGAGTAAATTTGGCAAATTTCATCTCTACTCAAGATTTGCACTAAAGATAATTTGAGAACAATGTTCCTATAAAACTTTCAATATATAGTAATTGTTGCAATTGAGCCCAATTGTTACACTATGAATACATTTATTTTACTACATAATTGCTTTTCCTCATGGGTAATACACAAATTGAACAAACATTGGTTTGGGAGAAGTATTTCTATATCTATAGTTTTTCAAATGTCCAAAATATTTATGAGAAACAAATTATAATGTTTTGATGTTTTAATAGGCTGTGAGTGAAGAGATTGATAAACCCCATACTCAATTATCATGTGTCAAGTTAAATATGGTTTTAATGTGAAATGTGTTTTCTCATTTTGATTGGTTTTCATGTTTTTGTATTAATACAACATATTATAAATGTGTATGTAGGCACAATTAGTATTCTTCCATTCACCATGACCATCTTTCTCTATCCATATTACACCTTCTCCATGTTAGGATTTGGTGACAAATAATTCCTCTAATGATGGATTTGGATCCTATTATTCTGTGTTGGTTACAACCAAATAAACCAAGTTGAAATATGGATAGGGATTTCATTTAACAATCAATTTCTTGTAAATGTATATAAATACATGTAAGCCTGTAGAGGAAAAGAGAGAGACATAGTGAGAACTTGCTAATCTGTTGTAATCTCCATGATTTGAATAATAAGACAACTAATGCCTATGCTTGGTGGACGTATCCCAACATTTGGGTGAACTAAGTGAAATCCCTGTGTTTCTTATGTGTGTGATTGTTAATTATCATATGTGAATTTTGTTTTCTGCATTGACAATTATAACAAGTGGTATCAGAGCTGGTTGGAGGAGAGGAAATCAAATTTTGGAGGAGCAGTAGGATCTTTGTGAGGTGCGTTGATTTCAACATCATCGTAGGTCCCTCCTCTCAAAGAGTGTGACATCTTATTACTCAGACTTATGTTCGTGCAAAAATACTGAAATCGTCGTGGTTGAGGAAGAGGAACAATGCGTAGATATTTCAAGATCATCGCACTCCAAGTGTATCGGGAGGTGCAGACTCGCCGCACTCCAGTGGTAGCGTAAGGTGCGGTGAATCACTTTAAATAAAAAGTTACGACTCCTCTTAAACAAATTTGCATATTTTTGTTTGGAATTTATGGTATGGAATAAAACAAAGGTCACGTGATTTTTTTTTAAATTGAATTTCCTTTTAAGAAATGTGAACAAGTCAAGACTGCTTTAAAAGATTTACTCTATTTTGGAATATAGTATGTAAAAAGGTATAAAGTGTATGCATTAAAAAGGTGAAGGAATAAACAATGTGCTAATACCTCCAATACTGGAAGTGTACTTTATCAAATAAGGGCAATATCAAGTATAGAACAATGTCATCGGAATTCCACCATCAATACCAGATCAAAGGCTTAGTACCGGATCAACACAGAGAATCATTTTAGTACTGGACCAAAACAGAGTATCATTTTAGTACCGAACCAACACAGAGACTGTTTTAGTACCAGACCAACACAGAGACTGTTTCTTTCTTCAGTATCGGACGAAGATTTGACAAGATACCTGGAATCTTGTAGGATTTGCTTCATGTCTAAACGTGTTTTGAGGGTCAAGATGGAGAAAATATTGGCACTTAATAATGCAAATTCATTCTGGTGAAGGATCATGTTGTAAAACTACAAACAACACACAGGTACAGGAATGTTGAAATTGCAGCGAAAGTGTCATAAAATGAGGCAAAAGAATCCAATGATTGGGCTCCAAGCTCTTTAACAAGAAGGAAACTGTAGCTGGACAACCTTTTGTAGATATGAAAAAACCTCCTCTTTTTGGAACCGGACTAACCACTTCTTTTGTTTCCACTTCCATTTTATTAGAAAGGAAATCCTAACTACTATTGTCCTGTGTATTTTCTCGAGCACAGATCAGTTAATGCTCGCCGATGTTTTCAATTTTTAGGATTCTAGAAAACTTAAAGAAAACTCCATCTATTGTCCTAT
>JZKD02S1597033.1:111818-137809 GCA_000966675.3 Picea glauca | reverse complement strand
CTATTGATTATTTCTCATATATTGTGCATGGTGTATTATGGTGCATTGGTGTAACTCTTATACTATTGTTCATTGCTCATTGGATATAGTTGAATGGTTTAAGTATAAGTTGAAAAAGGTTTTAAATTGTACTTCATACTAATTCACCCCTCTCTCAGTATCAACAGATTTAACCTTGTTTAATACCATATTAGAGACCACTAATACCTGGGTTGAGATTGAAATATCATGGGAAATGATTGAATAAGACATAAGTGTCTGAGAACGTTGGGAAGCTAGGAAAAGACAGCCTAGGAATCATTCATAGATTTATTTTTCCTACATTTTTTTATCTTGTTTTCATGTCCTTAAACCCTCTCATTTCTAGGAGAATAAGAGGTTTATCACCGAAAATTAATCCTATTATTGAAATAGGAAGAAGAAATGTTTTCTTGTCAACCCAACAAAGTACTCTAAGGAGAACTTTCTTTGATTCAACCACTTCATCTTTCTCTCCCTTAACTATCGTTCACAAGATTTCATCTAGTGGTGGCTCTGGTGGCACTGGAGGTGCTTCTTCATCTCAACCTTCAGCCTCATCAGTGATTGGTAGCTTATATAGTCACCAAGTCCCTGTTCAATCCACTACAAAGCTAGCCAAATTCATTAAAAAGTATGGTATTTTTCAGTTTGAAGAAGATGATACAACTACTCTGTGGCATGTTTCCTCCCCTCTTAAACTAGCACCTACTACTCATCCACTTCCTAAATTCAAAGAGCATCTCCCTAAGTTTTCAGGAAATAACGCGGTCACTACGAATGAACACTTGGTGGAATTTTCTAACACATGTCACAACATAGGAGAAAATGACAACGAAACTTGTATGCGCTTATTTGTGAATTCCCTTGAAGGGAAGGTTGCATCCGATTTCTTTGACCTTCATCCTAACATTCTTTCTACTTGGGAGGAGCTAACCTATTGGTTCAAATCTACCTATGGGAATTCCAAAATACCAGTCGAGTAGTTACGGGAGTACAATAACATTGCTTATAAGGATGGTGAGACTATCAAGTCCTTCAACTTGTGTTTCACCAAATTATACAAACAAATCCTTGAACTCATTCACCCTCAGAACCGAGCCACTTTCATGCATTATTATAATGCTTTACCTTCCCCCTACCGCCATAGGCTTGAGGAAAACGCCATTGATAACCTTGGTTCTGCTCTGCATACTTGTTTAGAGCATGAAGAACATCTTGAAATAATAGGTATTCCTAAGGGAGACTCAGTTAAACAGAAAAATATGTCCACCCTCTTACATCTTGTACAAGACATTAATAATCGATTGATAGTGTATGAGCGGAAAGGAAATGTCCCATGTCTTACCCCTGGGGCTTCATCTTCTTCTTCTCCACCTTTAAAGAATCTTAATGAAAATAAATTTCAACCTAAATTTATCATGCCTCATAATTGGTGTAACTTTTGTGAAGAACACCATGAGGAAAGTACATGTGAAGTAAAGAAGAGTGCCAGAGATAAAATATTTGGTAAAATACCTGAAACTACCATTATTTTCCTAGACTTTGCAGAGTGAGAGGATGTTATGATCATAAATACTAGGAATAAATCATATGCTCCAAAAGGTAAATATGATCCTCCTCACACTTATTCCATCCCAAGATCATATTCACCAACTGCTATTGTTCAGGTTCCTAAGGCTCCTGACAGTCAAGGAACTACCTCCCCTCTTCCCTCTTCCAAATACAACATTCTAAATCAGTTGGCCAATATTAAATCATATGCTACCCTACTGGACATGGTTGTCCTCCCTGAGCAATAGAAGCATCTGAAAAATTTCATGGAAGGAAAATCTTCCATTGTAGCCAACCTCTCTGAAGAGGTAGATGAACAGGATTCATCTATAAGTATAGTAGGCATAAATAACTTTAAACACCCTGTAAAAAATCACCATGTTTTATATTTTTGTAAAGATTATGGACAAGATTACCCATTGTTGTCTCATTGACGGCGGTTCGGGCTCAAGTGTAATGTCGAATATTATTATGGAAGAGCTAGGCTTGTCTTGTACAAATGAAAATTCCAGAAACATGCTCTCTTATAATAGTTTACAATAAATGACCATAGGTGAAATCAAGGACGTGACCTTGGTTTTGTGCGTGCATCCTGAAATAAGGACAACCCTTAATATTCAAGTAATCGATATGCCAGTAAGTAATTACTTGATAATCTTGGGAAGAGATTGGAAAGATTTGATGGGTGGATGCCTCTCACTCGATGGGACACACTTATCCATTCCTTGAAATGGTAAAAACATCACAGTCCTAAGGGAGGGGAGAATTTCCCCTTACATAGAAAGCGTTCCACAACCTAATGTGAATTATATCAAGGAGGGCCTAGGAGTGTATTCCATATTTGCAGATGAGTACAACACTACCTTGGAACAAATCGACTTAGAGGATGGGATGTGGCATATGCACTTTGATGGTTCATGCTCCAACGAAGGAAACATAGATGGTATTATATTGTACTCTCATGTCGGTAAGATTCGTAACTTTTCCTATAGGCTAGATTTTTCCTTCACAAACAATGTCATTGAATTTGAAGCATTATTGCCAGGCATTGAAAATACCTATAATCTGGGTTGTGGTCACCTTACAGTTTTTGGGGATTTTGAACTTGTTGTAAACCTTGTACATAAGATATACTCTCCTAGAAACAAGTTAATGAAATGTTACACCCAAAATGTTAGGGAACTTATCTCAAACTTACTATCTTTCAACATCACTCATGTTAAAAGGGAATAGAACTCAATGGATGACAGGTTATTTGTTTTTCAAGCCTCTCCTACTCGGCAACTTATGCCACAAAGACTTGATTGTACCTTTGAATCTCTGTGTCATCCACACATCCCTGAGAATATAGAGTGATGGAAGATCTTCCCTAGTGTTGAGAGCATTTTTTATTTCATCCAAAATGAACCTTGTAAGCCTAAGGAAATTATATCGATGGAAGATAACAAAATTCCTAAAGGATTGACTCCTATAGAGAGTTCATTTTCATCGAGTGATGTAGGCAAAAACGAAAAACATAAAGAAGAGGAGTCAAAGAGGAAAGTGGGTGAAACCATTTCCTTGAACATTGGAACACCCAAGTCTCCAAAGAATGTTAAAATAGGTGCCCAATCTTTTGATGAAGAAAAATTGAAGTTCGCTAAGCTTCTTGGTGAATTTCAAGATGTTTTTTCTTGGTCTTATGAGGATCTTCGTGGTTTTGATCCTGATCTTATATAGCATGCCATTCCTATCAAGGAGTGCATAAAACTAGTTAGGAAAAAACAATGACCCACTAACCCTGATGTGACATCCCCAAAAAAATAATTTATTTTTAAGCTTGAGATTTCTTAGAAAAAATTATTTCATTTTTGGTAAATTCGAAATTGGAAATTTTTTTCCATTTTTGGCAATTTTGAAATTTGAATTTAATTAATTGTAATTAATGATTATGACTGTTGCGCAGAGACCTAATTTGACCCAACTAACTTCTTGACTATGACACTTGTATGAAACAAAATATTTTATAATTATTTATGGAAGACAAATGGAACAACCATGTTGAAATCAGTTGATCATGACTCCATGAGTGGAGAACATGTTGGAACTACCTCAGGGTTGATTGTTACAAGTGGAAAATCAGGAATTTGACCATGGGCAGCCCCTAAAAATCAGGGATTTGGAAAGATGCGAAAATTCCCAAGGGAGGGAAAAAAGACCTAGGAAAAATGGATTCTTTTGAGATATATGGCATATGTGAGGAGGCAGGACGCTGCCGAGTATGCGAGAAAGAAATCTATCTCTTGTTGTTATGAATGCTACTGGCTGAGTGTGAGGCAAGGAGAGGAATGTTGATACTGAAGAGCATTGCTGAGAAGGAGTTCCAAGTTAGCCCTCATGGATTCATGGTCAGGCTAGGGGGTGAACAGAACAAGTGATTTGGCTGCCTTGTTCTAAGGTTGGGAGGAACCTAGTTGTTCCTTTTGTTGTTCTAGTAATTATCTAGATATGTTCCTCTACTTCCCTCTTATTATATTTGTATTGTTGGAATGAGTATACATGTTTTCTACTTCTATTTGTATATGCATATGAGAATATGTGGAATTATAGAGTTGTTGTAAGGTACTTGTTGTAGCAATATTTTTTTTCTACCAAAGATTGTATATACAGGATCATAACATGTTATCTACTATAGGAAACATCTAATCTGCTAAAGAATATATCTAAATTAATTACCACGGGTGATCTATTATAGGAACATAATTATTATATTAAGGAATGAATTTATACAATGATTGAGTATTATCTGTGGTAGGCATAGAAAGTAAATAGTAAATAGTGTGGTAAATCCACGGTGTATTAGTCATGGCAAAGATAAATTTATTTGGTACAAAGTAATAAATTAACCAAAAATTACAAGTACAAATTCTGGAAAATTTCTACCTATCCTGAGGTTATATGCTTATAAGATAGCCAAGTTATGTTTTCAACCCGTACAGATCCAAAGCCAAATCGGGGATAAAGATTCACGAATTGTATATGTAACTATATGAATACAGTTATGAATTTATGCATTTCATTTGACAATCAACACAGTAGATGGCATAGAAATGGCATTACACAATTATATAGAACCCTCTATACAATCAAAGTATCGAGAGAATGGTTGTACATATATAAATCTGTATATATATATAAGGAAGTGATCCAGATTTAATCACAGAGTCACATTTCTAATATGTTTTACTCTGACAAACTCAGATCTTTTTAAATATCCAATGCTTAGATCCAATCTAACTATTACAAGTCCAGGATAAAACATTTCAGCAGTACACATGAGAAATTAATACTTCCAACACTTTTCATTTTTCCTAGGGCCTACTATGATAAAGGTTGAAAGTAAATCCACAAAGAAACAACATATGTTATTCATAATATAACTTATACCCGAGTAAGGAAGAATAGTTCAATTATGAAAGATAATCTATTTCGTGTTTTTTATTCCAGTAATGTTTGCAAAAAAGTACATAATAACGTTCGGCATAATCATTTGACCAGATATACAATTAAGTTTGACTCTCATAATCGGTCATGAAGGCAAGTAGCAGAAGTAAAAAAACCTAATACTAAAGCAAACAAATCTTCACCCATAGAGTTAACCCTCTAATATAAATCCTTGTAGCCATTAAGTCACCTAGGGCTCTCCTTGAAAGGGGCGAGTTGGAACCCGAGTACCTCTTATGCAGGTGGCAGAAGTCAGCTTCCATAAATCTTGCGTGGCCAAATCCCCTGCACAAGATTTTGAAATTTACCATCAATAATTATTCAACAGAGACAAGGCGAATAAAAGAAACGAGTAATAATAGGAAAGATTTGCAGAGTCATACTTAACTTTAAGTGGGGAGATCTGATATCATTCGTTGTTGCACTGAGCTGAGTAACACCCTAGACCGAAAGGGGAGGAGGAGCTCAAGTTTCCCTGATGGGTACCCTCGCAAGCACAGGGTCCCGTCATTAGTGATAAGAACCGAACTAATGTACATATATAAAAGACAGTGCAGGAAAAGAATATACAAATTTCCCTTACACTGAAGGACGTGAGTCCCATAACGAGAATGGGCCAAGATTTATTTCTAATTTGTAGGTATTGAAATTGGAATCCATAGATAAAATAACACTACCAAAATCTATCCAAATTCCATCTGAGAACTAATGTAGTTAAGGAAGAGAAAATCCAGGGATCAACACTGTACAGAAACACTAGACTCGTATGACCGTTGTAATATGCTCAGACCTTAAGTAAATGGGCATGAATAGGATGAACCTGAATGTTTTTAGTATACAAAGCAGGGTACAAAGATTTTTTTATCTAGGGCTACGCCGAATGTTACTATCGGAAAACATTCATTTAAGAAATTTCAGTCATAAGAATTCATCGGTTGTTGGGAAAACATGGAACCGAAATCAAACCCAAGACCAGGCACTCAACTAGGATAGGAAACTTTATTTGAATATTGCCAATGAGTTTTTTGTGTCATAAAATAAGAATCACATACAGGCACAACAAAAATCCCTAAGATAATACGAACTTTTGGGCCATAGTCCCAGTGAAGCACAGCTTGTGATAGCACAAAGAGAAAACAATGAATGTAGGGGATGACTAACATTGTTTTACGAATAGAACACTATCGGTGTGAATTCATCGGGAGGAAATACAAAGAACAGGAGGCTGAAAAACCTTGTCGAACGACTGAGTAGAACATATAACAACAAAAGAGTCACTTGCCGATAGGAAGAACAGTCCTGGGAGGCGCTCCAATGTCACCATTCTCCCCATGTCGAATAAATTCCAAGGAAACAAAGAGAAAATGCAGAGCTCGACTTTGGAAAAGTTTTTCACAAAAATGACAGGCCAATAGCTATTGTAACCCTAAGACACACAAATTGAATGTTGAGGGTACAATGAGAAGCATAGACATGTGATGTAAGTGACTTGGCACGTTTGAGTTGGACGGAGGTACATGGTTGGCCCCCGTTGTTTACCTACCTCCTTTAATGGTCGGTCAAAGGTTTAACTCTCGACTGTATCTTGTCACATTTAATGTATTTACAAAGTAAAGGATGGATTTCCTCGAAACCTACGATGTTGAAATCCTTAGTCTCCAACCACTACCCAATCCAGTTAGCATCAATTAGTTATACTGCACTTAAATCGGGTAGAGATAATCGATGGTTATCCTAGGGTTTGTTTTCTAACCAGAAAACTGTTAGATAGTGTTGCAAATGAAATATATTCAACCAATCAAATTCTTTTACAAAGGAAGCATGTCAATGACTTTGGTCACCTATTTGGAAGAGCCAACAACTTATGATAAAGCCAGTGTATCGCTAAGATAAAACCTAACACCCAATGCATTGCGTTTAAAGTCATATGTGGACTTGGATTTTATACTTGCATGCATATGTGGAGGTGTGTTTAGAGGAGAGGTTGGGATTCTAAGTCCTATGCCTTTTGTTTTAATTTTCAAATTAATACCAAGTATAAACTTATAACCGCATACAAATGTTAGTATGACCTAAACGAACACTGAAAGAAAATGCTAGATTGTGGGTCTGTCATTTTAGAAAAAGGAAATTAGGCACACTGGATATCGAAGTTTAACAATGGAAATAAAAGGTTATTTATTTATTATAAGTTTGTCTTTAATAAATTGAAGGTTAATGTCCTTAGAAGAAAAAAAAAATTATGACGAATTTGAGGTATATTACACCTACGCTGGAAGCAACTATTTGAAAGCAGTTGGAAAAACTCTTGAAGGTTGGGATCATTTTCCTATTTAAGTATTTTGAGTGGGTCTCCAATTTGCTTCTCGTTCAAAAAAAAACTGGTCAGATAATATTATACGTAGATTTTTGCACATTGAATAGGGCTAGTATAAAAGATCACTTTCCTCTCCCTAATATGGAGATGATTTTTCAACAAGTTGCAGGATCACAGATGATGTCCTTGCTTGATGGTTTTTCTGGTTACAATCAAATCAAGGTAAAAAGGACAGATAAATATAAAACCACTTGTATTACTCATTGGGGCACTTTTTCTTATGAACGTATGCCTTTTGGATTATCTAATGCAGGTGCTACTTTCCAAAGAGATATGCAAATAGATTTTGACAATTTGATCGGTAAAATTATTCAGATTTATCTTGATGACTTAACTATGTATTCTAAAAATCGATCAGATCATTTTGGTTATCTTAAAAGGCTTCTCATGCGATGCGGGGAATTTGGCATTTCTCTAAATCCTTCTAAGTCTATTTTTGGTGTTACCAAGGGAAAGCTCCTTGGACACATTGTCTCTGATTCAGGAATAAGAATTGATCCTGAATTGATTGTTTCTATCCTAAATCTACTTGCTCCTACTTCCAAGAAGGAGGTTCAAGCTTTTATGGGTGTTATTAACTTTGTCTGTAGGTTTGTTCCTGATTTTGCTGTAATGGTAAAACCAATTCATAATCTTCTTAAGAAATATCATTCCTTTTCTTGGATAGATGATTTCGAAAATGATTTTGTGGGGATCAAGAAAGCAATTAGTTCCACACCGGTTTTGGCGAAGCCAGATTTTCATAAATAATTTATGATATATACTAATTCCAGAGAGGAAGTAGTTTATGCCATCCTCAAGGCTCATGCAATGTGATGACCAAGGTAATGAAAAACCAGTGGCTTACATGATTCAAAGATTGTCTGATGATGAGTTTAAATATTCTTTTATTGAAAAGCATGTTGTTTCTCTTGTTAAAGTTGTTGAAAAGTTTCTCCACTTCATCTTAGGTAAGCACACGCTAGTAAAATTCCCTTTACCTACTATCAAGTTTTTCCTCTCGCGGACTTATCTTTCAGGGAAGCTTTCACATTGGATTTCCAAGATCCAGGAGCATGATTTAACTATCGTGACTTCTAACACCATCAAGGGACGTGACTTATCCCTTCACTTAGCTCAACATGTTGAAACTGGTGAGGAAATTGATTAACAGGATAGCTCTCTATCAACATTGTTTTACATTGACAATCAAATCCTTTTTATGTCTTAACATCATTGGTATAAATATTTGGTTTACTACTTTCAAAATCAAAGATGTCCAGATAAATTAGACACTCATCAAAGAAAAAGGCTCTGCCTCGAATCTGCTAGATACGTCATTACAGGATACTTCTTGTTTAGGAGATTTGTCGATGGTATGTTGCTTCATTGTGTGAACAATGAGGAAGCATAGAAATTATTACAAGAGACTCATGGTTTTTCAAATTATGTTATTCATGTAGGAGGTCACTTTTTTGCTAAAACCATTTCTTTTAAGATTATCGGGAAAGGGTACTATTGGCCTTCAATATTTCGTGATTCTTATATTTTTTCAAGATCTTGTGACTAGTGCCAGAAGTTTTCTAGGAAAAAGCGCCTTTCATTCATGCCTTTACAACTTGTCCTCCTAGACTTTCCTTTTTCAAAATGGGGTTTGGACTTTATTGGTCCTATTAATGCTCTATCTTCAGCAGGACAAGTCTTTATCTTGACAGCCACAGACTATTTTACGAAATGGACTAAAGTTGTCCCACTTAAGCATTCACAGGATGAGCATGTGATTTCTTTCCTTGAAAATAATATTTTTTCCTTATTTGGTCTTCCTTTGGAAATTATTACAGACAATGGTCCCTCTTTCATTTCTGTTAAGATGACCCAATTTTTAGCTAAGTTGGGGGTTAAACATTTTACCTCATCAGCTTATTATCCCCAAGGTAATGGGCAAGCCGAGTCTACCAATAAGAATCTGGTAAGAATTATCAAGAGGCTCATTGAAGATAAGCCTCGTCAATGGTACACTCTCCTCACTTACGCCCTTTGGGAAGATCACACTACCACCAAGGTGACCACTGGTTGCACTCCTTTCCATCTTGTTTATGGTCAAGAATACATTCTTCCTACTGAGCTAGAACTTTCCTCTCTAAGGTTAATGCTACAGGTTGAAGAATTAAATTCTTCTTATGTTTCTCAAAGAATGAATGCACTTTTGTCTTTAGAGGAGAAAAGGACGTTGTTTCAGCTCATGTCGATAATGGAAGGCATTCAAAGTTCCAAAAATTATGGTTGGGTCCTTTTAAGATCGCTTTTGTCCTGGGCACAAATTCTTACATCCTAAATTACTTACAAGAGAGGTTGTTTTCCTATAGCACTAATGATTCTCACTTAAAACATTACATGGAACCAACTTGAAAAGTTTAGCACCGTATGGAATGTTTTTTTGTATTATAGTAGTTTTAATTGCTTCAATTTTACATTTATGTCATTTCAATTCTGTTGTTTCATTTCTGCTATGACATTCCTTGCCCTTTGTTTCTTTTTGACTTCATTTCTTGTCAAAATAAAATGTTGGATCAGTTTTTCCACAATGATGCTTCTGAAAAGTATTGTAATCAATAAAAATCAAGTTACACAGTTGTCATGATGTTCCCCTTGAAAGCATCATTGAAATTTTTATCTGCTTCAACTGTGGTTTTATAAGATAATTGGTTTTATCTCTCTTCTTCTTTCCTTTTCTTTCATCCATTTCAAGATTCAAAAGAGAATATCAGAAAATTTTCCTCCTTAAGATCAAAGAATACTTTACTATGATTAATTGAATGATTATGCTWACAGGGATAAACCCCCTCATACTTAACACTTTCTATGAGTTATTCCCGAATTCCCAGTCATTTTTCCCTTAAATCCGCTCACTTCCCCCTRTTGCATAATCATTTTGATGTATATYTTCTTGATCTGATGTTAYTGGTYTGMAAAACTAGACATTCTAAGTTCTTAATYTGTTGGAAATAGATTTCCCTGTGGAGTCGCCAGTTTGTTGACGATTAAAATCGCAACGATGAWTTTYGCKCGCAAAGGATYGCTAAAAKCGCTATTATTTAATTATCATAATAATATAATACTAGTAGGTGGSATCCCCTTGTATACTAGAGGTGCAAGGATAGACATATCASACATATTTTGTTGCTATTATGATGTTTCCTACATAGTCCTACATTTTGATGTTGCAGTCTTGGTTTCATTTGGCGTGATAATGAGTAGTTAATGCATTATTATTGAATGTTGTTGGTAATCACTTGCGACACATAACGGTTTCCATGGTTATGAGGATCATATTGTTACAGGTGCTATGTTATAACCTTCTCAATAATTCGTATATTGATTACTTATCGACATATATGTAAGGGACACTTAATGGTAGCATGATCAAAACAAGAAAAAACTATTAAAAGGTTCTAAAGTTATAACAAAAAGAAACTATGTAAAAAGACTACATGCAAACTTGAATGAAAGAATTAATGGATACAAGTGTTAGTCCTAACCATTATACTATGGTTTGGTTAATGGAATATGCATTTTTCATTAAAGTCGAACGGAAGCACATATAGAAATTTTCATATAGATTATTGTGAGGAGTTATCGCAAATGTTAACGTATGAAATATCTTGGGTGGCACACTATGCAATAGATATGGTCTTAGATCTTACAATGGATTGGCATTGATTATGCATTAGTTATATGGTTTGATTTATTGGTTGATGTTATGCTTATTTGGTTGTCTCATACTTGGAATTGAATGGGGCCAGGTGAGGAAGCGACGTGCATTTACTGGACGTCACTCCAAACCTTCCTTATTGCCTATCACCCTAGCATTGTTGCATTGTCACTCTGTTGGTTGTGAAGCTCCGCGTTTTCAGGTTTTTGGAAGGGAAATCTCAGGAAACTCATCATTTAAGTGTTTTTCTCACAGGTATGGTTCTTTTCTCTCCATCCATGATGGTTTCTCCGTTTTATGAACCAAATGGTGGCTCAGTGATGCTTGGATTATGTGTGTTCTTGAGATTTTGACTATGTGTAAATATCGTGTTATGGCTCTCTGTGATGACTGAAAATGTTGGCAATTGTAAGCAGAGAAATGGGTATTATTAATTTTGTGTGTTGGTTGTTTTCTAGGTCAGTGTGGTTTTTCTTATGGGTCTCTGTGGAATAATAGTGAAAGTGGTGCAATAAGGCTCTGAGTTTGATGGTTGAGGGGTTTTATTCACCATTTTGTGTATCAGTGTATGTCAACTCGTTTCCCTCTCGGTTGTTGTGGTAATCCCTATCCAGTTGCAAAGAAACTGCCAACAGTTGATGTGTTCTTTTATTTAAACCCAGAGTTGTGGTTGATGGCCCATTCTTACTATCTTTTCACTGAAAGTGTCCCAAAGATCCATTCTTGGTTGGTCCCGAATGTTAATACATGCATGTGTTGGTATTGAAATGATAAGAGTTATATCTTAGAATTATTCCACAAAGAATGTGTGTCCTCACTGTTGTTGTGTCAAAATTTATTAAATTCCCAGGGTGATTGGAGGAGACATTATCTCGTTGTTTTTTAATACCCTCCATTGTTAAGTTAACCCTCATCTCTTCTCTACAAGTATTAGAGGCACCTGTGTGCACTGGGTTATTTTACTCTGACTGACTCTTCTCTCCTCGGGTGTTAACTTATGGTTTCGTCAAGGGCTTGGAGCAATAAGTTGAAGGATTGTATGGCTCACTGTTGTGTCATTTTCAAAATTGTATTTTGGCATGTGGTTGTTAATCGATGGAAAAATGGATATAAGTCTTGGAAGACCGTCAACTCTATGTGTTTTTGTTTAAAAGGATAAACAAGCTTGTGTTGCCTCTCTGTATTTGATTTTTGAAATATCCCAACTCAGACTCTGACTTCCTCTCCTCTCCTCGTGCACCTTTGGGTTTTTCAAGTGTCGAGTTATTAGTTTAATGATTGTGGAATTTTGAAGAAATTTAATTTCTAAATTAAGGATTTCTGGGAAATTTAATTATTATTGAGAAAGCAAGCAGTTTGCATACAATGGATGAACAATGAATGTTTTGGTCTTGGAAGTGGATGCTTTTTGGATTAAATTTGAAATAGAGTTATGATAGTTGATTTATTTAAATTATTTTAACAACAGTATCCATCTGATTCCATTTAATTTTCTCACTTTTTCGCTCATTACAAATCCCCTCACAATCCCAGATTCATTTTGCACACCATGTTCTTTAAAATTAAATTAAAGATCTGTATTACAACAATTAAGAAATAACATAGAGATGGATCACAGCTGATATTTTCTAGTTATTGTTGCACAGTCGATTGTTTAATGAATTGTTGAGAAGTAATTGTGTTCTTACTCCCTTTCATTTTCTCACTTTTTCTCTCAATTCAATCCCATCATATATCCCAGAACCCTAATTCACCCCCTTCTCATTGACAATTGCTAAATGAATTGTATGGATTGGATTGCATGGGTCTGATGTGATTGTTGAGCCAAGCTTTGCTTCATATTAAGAGATTGTCATGTATGGTTTTTTTAAGAAGCTAATTGCTAATAATCACTGCATACGAGATGATCTTCTTCAACAGAGGAAGTCATGGCCAAAATAAGAGGGGATGAGGGAATTGGAACAAAGGGCCTAGAAGACCCATATTCTCAATGCATTTTGATGCAGATCCTCAAAAGTTAAACCAACTCTTTCAAGCCGGATTTTTCAATTGGATTGGACAAGGGGTAGTCCAACCTAGACCAGAGAGGCCTCCCTTCCAACCCCAGCATTTCCCTGGTATATGTTGGTTATGTGTTATATTATTTGCATGAGTAGTAGTGTCATGTGCCTCGAGAAACATGTCACATATTTAGGTGGTTTTTCGGCACATGGTTTTTGCCAATGGTTTTCTATTTATGGTTAAGGAATTAGGGTTGTGGACTAATCTGGGTCATTGGGTTAGGGTTTTGGATGTCATTGGCTCCTATATGTATATTGTATTGTAAACAATGTATCACATATGAATGAATATAGAATATGATGGTTTTTCCGGTTTGGGTTTCCAAGGGAAAAAACTCTATGTAATGTTTGTATTTGTCATTGTATCTTTTCTGTTCTTTTACTGAATATATGTTTGTAGTAGATATTGTAAAAGGTTAACAAATACATTTGGTATCATAGCTTTGTTGGCTTCATGGGTACAGATTTGTGGTCAAGGGTTTGGCTCGGGACTGTGATAAGCCTTGTTACAATGGGAGATCTGTGGTATTGATTTTTCAGGTTAAAAGAAATGGAAAGAAATTTGAAGATGGAGATTGAGAAGTTTAATGGGAGAAGTTTTGAGCTATGGAAAATCAAGATGGAAGATCTATTGGTGGACAAAGATCAGTGGATCTTGGTAGATCTAGGTACTTCACCTAAATGAACTTCAACATATGACTGGAAAAAGTTGGATCGGAAGGCAAAAAGAACAATCTGATTGTGGCTCTCCGATTCGATATTACTGAATGTGTCAGAGGAAGCAACAACCAAGGATTTATGGGAAAAGTTGGGGAATTTGTATCAGTCTAAGTCCGTAGTAAATAAACTATTACTGATAAAGAAGTTGTATAACCTGAGGATGAGAGATGGAGACTCGGCGGAAGAGAATTTGAACGCCTTCAATACTGTGGTAAGTAAGTTAGTATCTATTGAGATTAAAATTTCAAATGAAGATAAATGTATTATTTTACTGTGTTCTTTACCAGACTCCCATGATAGTCTGGTTGTGGCCATAGGTAGTAATACAACTGCCTTTAAGTTTGATGAAGTGGTCTCATCCTTGTTGTCGGAGGAGATCAGACGGAAGAATATGGAAGGACAGAGAACAGATGAATTATTTGCAAGAGGACGTTCCCGGGAAAGGAATAGATCTAATTTTTCAAGTGGGATATCTAAGTATAAGGGTAGTTCTAAATATCCTGAAAAGTTTGTAAGGGTATGTTGGAGATGTGGAAAAGAAGGGCACTACAAGAAGCAGTGTAGATCCAAGGTTGAGAAAAGGAAGGGATCTGAAGAATCTCATTCTACTGAAGAAAAAACCTCCAAGGAAGAAGGAGGATATGTGTAATTGGCTTCTTCAATCACACATGCAGATCATGAGGCATGGTTGGTTGACTCTGGGGCATCCTTTCATATGACTCCCCATAGGTAGTGGTTCTGTGAATATGAAAGGTATGATGGAGGTAATGTTTTCTTAGGTGATGATTCGACAACCATAATCATAGAATGAGGAAAAATCAAGTTGAGGCTCATAAATGGAAGGATTAGAACACTTCCTGGTGTTCTTCACATCCCAGGTTTGGCCAAAAATTTGATTTATGTAAGAAAAATGGACGATGCAGGGGTAAAAACAATATTTGAAAAGGAAACCTACAGGATGGTTTGAGGAGAAATGGTGTTGCTGAAAGGATTTCGGTTTGGAACTCTGTATAAGCTAGAAGGAAGGACTATTAGTGATGGGTGTTGTTGGAGCCGCCCTTTTTTTAACTTTACTCTTCACCATTTTTAATCTTTGATACTTGAAAATCTAAAGAGGTCATTTTGATTCCCCCCACCCCGGAAAGTTTGAAAACTCTGCAACTTGGTCGAATGAGCAGCTATACTTTTTCTACCCTCAAAACAAATCCACTTTTGTAAGCCTGTTCGCGCTTTTGTTTCATTTCAGGATCTCGTAATTCGTACTTTATTTTTTGAGTTCACAAGTCCCGAGTCACGAAACTACGAACTCGTTATAAAGTTTCATTTAAGTTATTAACCAGGGTCAAATATTTTAACTCGGTGATTAGACGTCGTCGGGGTTTTGCGCCTCGACGTTTGCCAAGTTCAAATTTTTATGTTTACAACTCCGAGAGCCGAGGACACGAGCTTTTTTCGAACTAACCCTGGTCAGGGATTAAAGGTAAAAAGCTAACCATGGTTAAATCTATTCTCGGCGTTTCGCCGCTCGACACTATCTTTTAGAAAGTTACAGATTTTAAAACCCCGACTCACGAAGTCGTGACGTAATTATAGCAAGATTAATTAGTCGCCTAATCTAAGTTTTCCTTCCCCTAAACTGAGCCTTAATTGTCACCATCTCGCGATTTCGCGACTCGGCATACTAATTTCCAAAAAACTTGTCAACGAAGTTCCGAGTCACGATATAGAAAATAAAGTGATTAGGCAATTAATGACGCTCCAAATCTTGATTATTGTTAATTAAGACAAAATCGACCCTCGCAGTCTCGTGAGTTGAAGACTCAAAATAGGGAAATGAAATCCACAATGCAGCGAAAAGTGAGAAATTGATTAACGTTGCTAATTTTGAATATTTTAAAATAAAGCGAGATATGTCCCACGCATCGAGGCTTGCACATTTCCCGAGGTAACTGTTTGCTCTCCATACTTCGACTGCTTGTCAAACCGCCAAACATTGATGACATTAATGAAGAATTAGGGTGAATCCATGAATAAATAAGATCATATTTTACGCAATAAATTTGTTTCTAATTGCGATTTGACAGACTTATTTCGAATAGTACAAAATTTTCAAATATATACAGGAGTTTCATTTTATTATATGAAAACATTTTTCATAAGCACGCAAAGCTCGCCATTTTTAGAGTGAACTAATTGCTGCATGTATACGCAGGTCTATCGCAGAAAGGCGAAAACGCAAGTTTCAGCCATGGCTCCAAGGAAAGCAGCGAAGGCGAATATCGAGGTTGCAGGAAAAGGCCCGGATAATGTCTCCGACACTTCGCCCCAAAGTGTTGATTCAGTCCCTAATTGGTCGTTTGTTTCAAATATTCTGCAAATTGAGTTGGTGAATTATTCAGATTCTGACGACAACGATAACGAGAAGGATGACCTGAACACTAAATACAAGATAGTGGTTCAATATGGAATGCACAAGGTAGAAACCAGACCACGGTTTCTTCCCTATTATGATATGATCTGATGGGCGTTAGATCACATATCCTTACCCACCAGAACTATCATGAATGACCAGCAAGTCACAGTCGGGACTTTTAGACCGGAGCACATCCAAACCATGTATAAGCTCCCGACAACATCTGAATACACATATGATGCTGAATTCCTGGAGGGATTCAAACAGAAGGAGTGCACTGAATATGACAAAACCATGCCCAGTTTTATTAAAGATTGGGTTTCACGCGTCGCGAAGTTCAGAGAAAACGACCAGGGTGTATATTCTATCGCTTATTTGGAGCCACAGTATAAATATGTGGCCATGATGACATGTCGGTTATTTGGGAGAGAAGACACCTCACATTTCTACATTGCATGGGTGCCTCTCATATTTCGGGTTGCAGAAGCTTGCTCGTTTAATTGGGAAAAGATGCTCTCAGACAGTTTGGCTAACAGGGTCACAGAGTATCGGGAGCAAAAGGCAAGCGGAAGACCATCCTCATTTTTCATGCCTACGTATATCATGGACGCAATATGTTCCATGACACCATTCCCTTTGATGAACTGGGCTTTGAATCCAGCCCAAGAAAAACCTGTACATGAGTACCACGACAAACTGTGGGAGAATAAAGCGGGCAAATTTATTTACGAAATTTCCAACTGGGTGATGGTGCCCTTGCACATCGCTATTTTTGGTCTTTCGCCACCTCGTATCTCAGACAGCATTGCTGCAAATCTGAGCAGTATAGCGGATCGGTACGTAGAAACAGAGTTTTCCTATTTCAGAGTGTTCGGAGCTACTGTTCCCCCGCTTGCTCTACCACTGTTCATCCCCGACAAGCTGACCTGTCGCGAGATCGCCCGACAAACAGTGATTGGTGGGGTGAGTAAAGAGCTCAAAGCATCTTCGAAGAAGGTATGGTCGTTTTTCCTTGTTCGGCTGAATTCTTATTCTTTATTGGATTATGGGCATGCTAAAGCCGAGGCTGCAGCCCTGGAAGACCTGAGTTTGGTCTCCATTGAATATAAAAAACATGATCCTCAGAAAATTGTAAGCACCCATTTGGCAAATTGTGGGCTGAAGAGGTTTGAACACGAGTGTTCACCCTCGGATGACATTTTCTGAGGGGCGAGATCTTATGGGGAAGTGTTAGTCATGATCCGATCTTTAGCACCCGAAGACATGGTGTTTGTATTAAAATTCCAAGAACATAGACGAAGAAGCCTTCCCATTGTGTTGGGAGGTTTGGGTATTTCCGAGGCGAAAAAGAAAGATGCTGAAGGTTCTGAGGATCAAATTTCTAACCTCGAAAAACACCAAGAAGGGAACCAAGTGAAGAATCCTGATGCAGAAGAGGAGACTACGCACCCACCCAGGGAACAGAGTTCAGAGGCGGAAGTGAAAACTCCAGGCCCACCAGGCGAACAAAAGCTGGAGACTGAAACAGAGGCTCTAGGTACGCAAAAAGAGCAGAACCCTGACAATACTCCAAAAGAGTCGGCAAAACAAATAGGAAAGCCCATCACCTCGGTCACACCCTTGCAGTCGGCATAGGGAAATGTCAGGGAGGGATGGATATTTGATGAAGAACTGAGGCCTATCAAAGCAGAAGAACTTCCTCCAAACGATTTCTTCTTTGACAAAAAGAGAAAAGAAGTTGTGAAAAGGGAGGTCTACCAGGACGAAGGATCGACGACTAAAAAAATTCAAAGTTATGACCGATGGAAAGAACAAAAAGAATGAGGAATTCGCCACGAAGATCGCAGGAACACTGGGAGCGTATGCATCTACGAATCAATTCTCGGTTGGGATGTTAAAAAGTCAGCTCAAAAGAAAGAATCGCTTGATCAAGACTCTCGAAGCCAGAGTGGTTTCAGCCACAGAAAGCGCTAAAGGTCAGGTGAGTGGGGAAATAGAACTGGCCCGACTAGCCGATAAAAAGGAAATAGAAGTGCTCAAAACCAAGTTGGAACAAGAACATTCAGTGATTCGAGACGGTCGGGTGCAGGCTGGTCAGAAGAGGACTATGATTGCAGAGCTGCAGGCTCAATTGGAGATTGCTGAAGGTAGGGTTATTGATGTCGAGGGGTTTAAATACCGAGCGACCCAAATTTGGAGCAAGATCTCTTCTGCACAGCAGAGTTTGCTCGCCAAAATAGGAACGATCCGAGAGGATTGTTTGTTGATGCATAGGGTTTCCGAGAAACTGACTGACAGAGAAAGAGATGTAGGAGCAGATCGGGTCGCCTTCCAGGAGGCGGTAATAGCCACGAATGATAGAGTTTCAGCAGGTTCCCCTGGACTCACTCTCCCAAAACAAACTAGAGCTAACATTTTGTTGAAGGACTGGGAGCATAACATTACCCTGGGCAAGAAACAAGCCCAAAAAGTGACCAATTCATTAGAAGAAGCCTTCAATTCTATAGAGGGTGAGCTGCTGGGTATGGAAACTGGAGGCGATGTCGAAACTTTAATACAAATGAATGTAGAATAGATCTCGCTTGATCTGAAAGAGAAGGAGGTGAGAGATTTGGCAGATATCTCTCAGATAGGCAGGGTGGACATGGCTCGAGATGATAAACATTTGATCCAACCCAGCGCACAAATAAGTTCCCTCGACATCGTCGATGCACAAACGGGCGACAAGCTACAGCAGTTAGCCCAAGAATGCTACTTCGCCGAGGCCAATTTACAAGCGGAACCTTCGCAGCTAGTATCTAAATTTGTGGACAGATGCATTGCATACACCGAATCCACGCAAAGATGAGCACCTAGCACCAAGCAAAGGTAGAGCTAGAGAAAGGGACCGATTGCGCTCCTCCCAGTTGTAACCGAATTTGTGTAACCGTTGAGATCCTAACTGACCTGTAAAGTTGTATAAATATATCACAAAGCGAAATAAACAAGGCTGGACCTTTTTTGGTATCGATTGTAATAGAGTTTTTTGCATTGGAAAAATTAATACAAGCAAATTTGGAGATTCTCGATTCCATCCAGACTGTGTTACAAGTTTGTTTCTTAGTATTTCATGTTTCATTTCATTCCATGATTCATAATTGATGTTCTTTGTTATACTTTAGTACGACCACTACTATAACAAAAGAATTTTGGTTTTCTGCATTTGTTTATTGTATTTCCTCTACACCAGCTATCAGCGGGTGTAAGACCAATTGGCACTTTCAGAATTTTATGTGTATTCTTTGCTATGTCAGTTATTTTCTTACTAATTTCCTCTTCTGTTTATATGTGATTTTTCTCTTTGACAGGAACCTCGCGTTATATGCAGCTAAATGTTTCTCTTTCGCATCACACCTTTATATTAAAATATAATACAGTTACGGGAAAGAGCCTTCATTTGCATTTCTATTTTATTCAGAAAACGTAAAATTCTCTTTATTTCGACCAAATCAAGACATCATTTTAATCTCTTTCTAAATCCTTTCCTAATCTTACTGTTCCTCCATGACTGTCCCTGCAGCAACACAGCCTAATATCGAACCCGGACTATCTAACCAAACACATATCGCCTTAAATCTTTTTGACATAATCCTTAAAACTGCTAATAACAGGGACGAACTTGAGCATTCATGGGCAGCCATTGAACAAGATATAACTAATCAGGAACAGTTAGAAGCTAGACGACGAAAAACGTAGAAATCTTCCCTAGTTTCATATACCGAAGATGGACCTTTTTCCTTTACCCATGTTTCACCTACTTTCGGATGCCTCGACATTGTACGTTTACGCCTTAGTACAGACTCAGGAACAACATATTTCTGGCGCCGTTGTCGGGGAACGAAGTTACGAAATCTTTTCCCTGGCAAAACGACATTTATTTCGTTGAAAGTGCTACTCCTTGATAGTGAACATATAGTACACACATTTTTTAAGGCTTTTTCAATCTTTCACTTGGCGACTCCATGAAAACATAAGCTGGCTTCTGGTAGAAAGAACACCAGATAGAACCCAGATGGCAAGTTGATTACGCCTGTTACTGATCCCGAAAAACTTTTGAAAACAAAAAACCAACTTTCCAAGACGAAATACCATTCAGAACCTTCTGCTTCATGCAGTCTTCTATTTGATACCAAATATCTGACACCAAACCGCTCTGAAGTTAGGACTGAGATTCATTCGACTTCTCCATCTGTACACAAGGGAAAGGGTCCTCTAGAAAGAGCGTTGACAGTTAACATACCAGATTTTCTTCAACAAAACTTCCCAGTCTCGCCTGATTCCAAAGAGTACGTTACACATTCATTTTCTACACCCAAACCGATGGCAGGCATCGTAGGAGGTGGTGGAGGCGCTCCTGGTGGAGGAGGTGGAGGTCAAGTAAATGTCCCTCCTCCCAGAGTATTCGCAAAGGTAGCAGTGAGATATGCACCCCTTTTTTTGCCCATCCCCCTCCATGATTTGCCTGAAAACTACATCAAAAATCTTCCTAAGTTCACTGGGGAGGGAGATCTAAGCGCAGCTGAGCATATAAATTTCTTTGACCAATTTGCATACATCTGTGGTATTGAACACGAAGATGTCTATTCGAGACTCCTTGTCCAGACCTTTGAAGGATCGGTACGAACTTGGTTTCGGAGCCTACCCGCAGCTTCTATCCTATCATATGACGCCTTGGAAGATGCTTTCCTAATACAATGGGGAGAGCGAAAAGATCACTTATATTATCTTACCAAGTTTGGGTCTTTGAAGAAAAAGAACTCAGAAACGGTTATGGAATTTATTCTGAGATTCAACAAACTGTATAATAAAATTCCAGCAGCAGTTAAACCCTCTAAACCCTCAGCCAAAGTAAGCTTCGCGGAAGCTTTCGAGCCGGATTTCGCACTACTTTTGCAAGAAAGAAGAGGAGACACCCTAAATAGAATGCAAGACGATGTTGTCGAAATTGAATCTAATATGATGGCTTCAGGAAAATTAAAAGCTAAAGTCGAAATAGTCAACCGCGATAATAGACGCTATAGGGAACCAACGGGTCCTTCGGGCTTGAATCGATACACTGATGACAGGGTAGATGATATGGACCGAGTGATTAAAGAACTGTCCAATAAAATTTCTAGGATGGAGTTGGAACAAGTGAGGGTTGATTCTTCAAATAAAAAGGACTTCGGGAGAAACCCAAATCCCCAAAATCAACAGAAACAAATAAAGAACGAAGATCAAAAAATACAAGCTCCATTAAAGAACGAAAATTTTATAGGAGCAAATGACTTCCAAGATTTCGGAGACTCGTAAGATGAAGTTGTGAATTTTGGTGATGATTGTTCGCAGCCGTATCTCACTCGTGAAGATTATGAAAAATCTTTGAATGCCCCACAACCGTCTAATGAGTATGAAGAAGGTGATCACACTGATCCCTGTGTATCTCAACCATAAACAAAGATGATAATGGTCGAGTTTCAACCAAAGTATAATCTAAGATCCAAGAGTAAGCCTACCTCAATGAATCAACCTAAGAAAATCCTTCAAAAAGGTCAAGTTTATGAACCTCCTTCGGAAGAGACCTTGTTACCCAGCAAGAAAACCAAGGTAACAAGCACTCAAGAGTCTGAGGCGAAAAAAGTTGAAACTCAAAACAAAAAACTGAACCAATAGATAAAGTTACGTCCTCAACTAAGATCACGAGTGATAAAGCGATTCAGACAAGTAAGTCGGAAAGAAAAAATGTGGAAGTCTCAACCAAAGAAACAGATAAGGTAAATACATCTTTCAGTCTTGAAAATGAGTTAAACAAAATTAAAATATCGATTCCTTTGGTAGAATTAGCAAAAAATCCCGCTTATCGGAAGCAGATTGCCAAAGCGATGGGTGTCTACGATCTAGAGGTCAGTCTAATGTTATCCGAGAAATTCAGTCTGATGTTATCAATCTGGAAGATGATAGACCTAACATAACCTTTGGTCCTCATTTTGAGGGATCCAAAGACAACGTCGCTCCATTCTATATCACCCTGAACATACATGATCAATTACTACATAATTGTATGCTAGACTCCGGGGCTTCTCATAATGTTATGCCCAAAATTATAATGGAGAAGTTGGGTCTTCAGATCACGAGACCTTATGGAAATATGTATTCCTTCGATTCAAGGAAGGTTAAATGCATGGGGATGATAAAGGATCTGGTAGTTACCCTAGCACAGGTCCCAGTTAAAAGTATCTTGATGGACGTGGTTATCGCTGATATTCCCCCTAAATACGGTATGTTGTTGTCTAGGTCATGAGGGGCCAATTTGGGAGGTTCCCTTCAGTTAGACATGTCTTACGCCACAATCCCTGTGTTCGGGGGTCAATTCACTCGTTTATACAGAGAGACAAGATTAGCGTACACGGTCAGCGATCCCCAAAACCCACATAACTTCCCCATTTACATCACAGACCAAGATCTGGGAAACTGCATTTTGTCTTTTGATGATGGATTGGATGGAGGTCCAGAGGATCTCGATATGAAGCAAGAAGAGTTAAGCCCCTTTACATAATAACTGTGCACTAATGGTGCATGGAAAATGTATTTCGATGGCGCTTCGTCTTCTGAAGGAGTCGGTGCGGGAGTTCTTTTGGTAGCGCCTGAAGGTAAGTTCATTGTTCCTTTCTCCTATCGTTTGCAGTGGGACATAGATTACACCAATAACGTATGTGAGTATGAGGCATTGATCTTAGGTTTAGAGGTTGCGAAGAAGTTGAATATAAAAAACTTGGAGGTATACGGTGACGCGGAATTGATAGTAAGACAAATAAACCGACAATACCTAGCCAAGCATCCAAGACTAAGAAAATACATAAATTGTGCTTGGGATTTGATGGAAATTTTTTTCTCATTTGTAAAGGTCCATTTTATCCCCCGCGCAGAGAATCTACATGCCAACGCATTGGCCAAGGCAGCGGCAACCATTCCTGCTCCCACGACCGCCCAATTGAAGTATCACATTGAAATCAGATATAAACCCTCTATAACAGACAATATCTGACACTGGCAAGTGTTTGAAGATGATGAACAAGTCAAGAAATTTCTTACAGCCGTAGGTGAGTTTTTTGAAACTCATCCAGACCAAGAAAATCAAAATGACTCGACGTGGATTATGCAAGAAGGGGAAGATCCGAAAACCTTCCGGGAAAAAATAGCGGATCATCATATGTTGGTCCTTAAAAACAACCAAATTCCGAAAGGCTTAATTCCTTTAGAAATACTTTTCAATCAGAACGACGTACCTGTGAAATCCACTTTGCAGCCCCAACCAGAAGAAGTGGAGGACTGTGATATAGGAACTGTGAAAGAATCCAGGATAGTAAAGATATCTAAGTTCCTCCCTCCCAAGGTAAAAGTCCAGTATAGAGACTTCCTCAGACAGTACAAAGATGTTTTCGCCCGGTCCTATGTTGAGCTTAGAATGTATGACACTTCCATAATTGAGCACAAGATACCTTTGAAGCCTGGGGTCAAGCCGTTTAGGAAAAAGCTTAGGCAAATTAACCCCATTTTGTTGCCTATGATTGAAAAGGAAGTTAAGAAGCTTTTAGATGCGAAAATAATCGTACCTCTAAGGTACTCAGACTGGGTGGCAAATTTGGTCCCGGTCAGGAAAAAGAACGGAGAAATCAGACTGTGTGTAGATTTTCGAAACTTGAATAAGTCTTCCCTTAAGGATAATTATCCGCTCCCCAAAATGGACCACGTCCTGGAAAAGGTAGTCGGAGCAAATCAAATGTCTATGATAGATGGGTTCTCTGGATATAACCAAATCGCCATGAACGCGCAAGACAGAGAAAAAACTGCTTTCACCACACCATGGGGTACATTCATGTATGAAAAAATGTCATTTGGTTTGATTAATGCAGGAGCTACATTCCAGTGCGCTATGGACATCGCTTTCGTAGGAGAAAGAGACAAGTTTGTAGTCATATACCTTGACGATTTGACAGTTTTCTCTAAAACCGATGAAGAACATTTGAGCCATCTAAAACAGACTTTTGAAAAATGCCGCAGGTATGGCCTGTCTTTGAACCCGAAGAAATCACATTTTTCCATGCGTGAAGGTAAGCTTCTGGGACATATCGTATCTAAATATGGGATCAGAATTGATCCTAAGAGGATTGAAGCAATAGAAACTATAAATATTCCTAGAAACGTAAAAGAAATTCAATCCTTCTTAGGTACAATAATTTTTTTACGAAGGTTTATCCCAAATTTTGCTGAGATTATCAAATTGATCATAGGAATGCTGAAGAAAGATAGCAGAGTAAATTGGACAACTGAGGCTAAGGCGTCGTTTGCGCATATTAAAAAATTCATCAGCGAGGCACCTGTGTTAGCAAGCCCAGATTACTTGAAAGACTTCCTCATCTTCTCGTTTGCTTCTGAACATACTATCGCTGCGGTGTTACTGCAAAAGGATGACGAAGGCTTTGAATGGACGATCGTGTTTTTCAGCAAGAGCCTTAGAGACGTCGAACTAAAGTATGACATAATGGAAAAACAGGCGTACGCAATGGTGAAAGCGCTAAAAGCATTCAGAACCTATGTGCTGCATTCAAAAATTATCGCGTACGTGCCAACCAGTGTTGTGAAAGATATATTGGTACAACCAGATAGTGATGGAAAACGAGGGCGTTGGCTCGCTAAAATACAGGAATTCAATCTGGAATTCAAGCCAACTAAATTGATAAAGGGGCAGGGTCTGGCCAAACTCTTGGCTGATTCGAATCTTCGAGCTCTTGACATCAATTGCTTCCAAGGGGAAGACGGAGACGCACACCTGCCAGAGTCGGATGACTAGACAGGTCCAAACAAGGTCGAAGAAAATTTCATATCTTCAGGCTGGTATAAAGACATAGTGTTATACTTGTTAAACCTGAAATTTCTAGATGGACTATCACCAGCAAAATGCAGAACTTTAAAACTCCATGCTGTTAAATATTGCATCACCGAAAATCAACTATACTGGAAGGATCCACTCGGGTTCCTACTAGTCTGTTTGGTTGAGTCGGAAACTCCACAGGTTATAGAGGAATTTCATGAAGGGATCTGTGGGGGACACCATGCATGGAGAGCCACAGCCTACAAGATCTTGAGGGCCGGATACTATTGGCCGAAACTATTTTCGGACGTCAATGCCAAAGTGCGTGCCTGCAACCCGTGTCAAATATTCGCTGGAAAACAGAAACTCCCGGCACTACCACTCATTCCAGTCAAAATTGAATCCCCATTTCAACAATGGGGACTAGATTTCATAGGGGAAATTAACCCCCATTCCAGTGCTCAGCATAAGTGGATCTTGACAGCAACAGATTATTTTACAAAGTGGGTGGAAGCCATTCCAACCAAAAGGGCAACAGACTCAGTGGTGATCAATTTCTTGGAAGATAATATATTGTCAAGATTTGGGTGTCCCCGGAAGATTGTTACTGACAACGCCCAGGCATTCAAGTCCATGGCTATGATCAGCTTCTGTCAGAAGTACAATATCGTTCTCGGCCATTCCACTGCTTATTACCCCTAGGGAAATGGGTTGGCCGAATCATCCAACAAGAGCCTGGTAAACATAATCAAGAAAGTACTGGATGAAAATAAAAGGTCCTGGCA
>JZKD02S1597033.1:66381-92193 GCA_000966675.3 Picea glauca | reverse complement strand
TCTATAGAGGGTGAGAGGGGAGGGGGGTCATTGATAGATAAACTTTATTATTAGAGGGTGGGAGGGGGAGCATTGATAGATAAACTTTATTATTATAATAAAGTTTATCTATCAATGCCCCCCTTCCCACCCTCTATAATAAAGTTTATCTATCAATGCCCCACCCTCCCACTATCTATAAATTTTATTCAGAAATGTCAAATAAAATTTATTATGTTGATAATATATGTTAAGAACCAAATATCAAAATAGCATAAAAATCTCAAAATAAGTATTCAACGCCTTGATAAAGAGAGAAATTCAAGTGATAATACTCTTCGAGGGGGAAACCTCCTTATATATCATATGAATTCACAATTACAAGATGATTCCAAATGAAAAGGTCTCATTGGTATATATAGGAGATTAGGAGGTACAATTACAACTTATGGACTCAAGCCGACATAAATAAAATAACAATATTAATGTAATATGCCCCAATTAAGGGGTAATGTTCCACGAAATAGGGATTAGCATGCCCCTCCGCTTCAGACAAGTGTTTTCCTCAACACTTGAGTAGTTCTAGAAGCTTCTATATAAAAGACTCATCTTTCCATGTGGAATCTTCAACAAGTAATTCCTTCCACTCAATGAGATACCCTAAAATTGATCTATTCCTCAGCTGGAAAATTCTTGTATCGGTGATAGCTTTAGGCTCCAATATGATTTTTCCTTCCTCGTCAAGTTATCGAAATATAGTTTGAATTGGGATCTTGTCACCTATAAACTTCTTTAAGCATGAAACATGGAAAACATGGTGTACTCATGAATATGAAAACAACGCTAATTTGTATTCCATAGTATCAATATTTTGCAGCACCTTATAATGATCATAGTACTTCGGTGATCATTTATTAGTCTTCTTATCTTGCTTGAGGGACATTTGTTTGTATGGTTGTAGTTTTAAAAATACTCAATCCCCTACTTCAAAACTTCTTTCACTACGATGTTGATCTACTTATTGTTTCATGTGATTTTGTGCAATGGTCAGGTTGTCCTTTAAGAGTTGGAGAACTTGTTGTTGATGCTCGATCTGATATTCCATTGCTTGAACCTTAGATTTTTCTTTTAGAGAAGAAGTGATGGATGGTGGGTGATATCCATAAAGCATCATAAATGGTGTCATTTTTGTTGCAGTATGAAAGGAAGTGTTCTACCACCATTCTACCAAGGGTAACCACTTGAACTATTGTGTTTGTATATCAGAGACAAAGCAACGAAAGTATCCTTCCAGACATTTTTTCACTATCTTAGTTTGTCCATTAGATTGAGGATGATAAGATGAGCTAGGATCCAATTGAGTACCTAAACAAGAAAATAATTATGTCCAAAAATGTCCAATGAAGATGAGATCTTTGTCACTTACAATAATCTTTGGGCTTCCATGTAGCTTTTGAATTGTCTCCATGAATGTGGTGTCAATTGTAATGGGTCTGAAAGGATGAGAAAGTGAAAAAAAGTATGTGTACTTGGTAATTCTATCAACAATCACCATGATGACACTCTTTCCTTCAAACTTTGGTAAACCTGTGATGAAATCCATGGAAACCTCTTTCCCACGTTGACTTGGAATGGATAATGGTTGTAAAATACCTGAGGTCCTAACTATTTCTAACTTATTTTGTTGGAAAACCAAACATTCTACCAAAAACCTTTGAACAACAGTTTTAAGGCCATCCCAAAATAATTCCCTCTTGACCCTGTGATAGGTTTTCAAAAATCTTGAGTGTCCTCCTACCAGAGAAGAGCACAATTCCAAAAGTACCTTTGGTTTGAGTTGGGAGTTATTACATAAATATAAGAGATCTTTGTACCATAGTGAATCATTTTTCCATGTAAATGTATCATATGCATTAGAATCTTGTTGCAACCTTTGAATGAGAATCCACACTTCTTCGTCATTCTTCCATTCATCCCTTGCTTTTATTATCCAATTAGCTTGGATGATAGAGATAGAATAGAGAAATGCCTCAACATATTCATCATTTCTTGAGAGTGCATATGCCACAACATTTTGCTTCCCTTTTTTGTAGATGATTTAAAAGTCATAACCCAACATTTTGGTCACCCATTTTTGTTGTTCTTCTGAAGATAGTCTTTGTTCCAAGAAGTATTTAAGACTATCATGGTATGTTTTGACCTTGAAGTGCATACCTATTAGGTAAGGGCGTCATTGCTTCATTTCATGTAGTATTTCCATCATTTCCTTCTCATAAATGGGTTTGTCTAAGTCATTTCCCTTGAATGGTCGACTTTCGAAAACAAGAGGCCTTCCTTCTTGCATTAGAACAACACCAATGCCACTTCCCAAGGCATCACATTCCACAATAAAGGTTTTTTTGAAGTCTGGTGTGTTCAAGACATGAGCTTTGCACATTGCCTCTTCAAGTTGTTCAAAATCTTGAGTTTCCTCTAGATTCCATGAAAATTCATCCTTCTTAGTTAATGCAGTTAAAGGTGCTACTATTCTTTTATAGTTACAAACAAACTTGCGGTAGTAACCTGTCAAACCTGAAAATCCTCTAATATTATTCAATGTTTTGGGAATCGTCCATTCCATCATGGATTTAATATTGTTAGGGTCTACCTTGACACCTTCATGAGATATAGTATGACCTAAATACTCTACCTCCTTCACACCAAAGAAACATTTGGAATGTTTATCAATGATCCCTTGGAGATATAGGGGAATAGATGGCTTAGATGTTTGAACATCTAGTGAGCATAGTTGTACAATTACACGTTGATGCCACTTTTTCAATAATTTTTTCATGTCATTAGAGCTTACCACCTTACTAGGTTTCCCTGTGATACCCTTTAATTCAAATTCCTTTCCTTCCAATGAACATTTCATGAAAATTTATTGAAAATTAAAAGCCACGGTTCCCACTGATTGCAACCATTGAACCCCTAGTATGACATTAGCAACACCCATGGGTATAGAAATCATTGGACTATTCATTACATATGCCCCCATAGTAAGATTGATCTTATGGAATTTTTCTGAGAAATTGATAGTTCCTCCATTTTCAATCATTACTTGAAACTCTGGTGCTGGATATATAAAGCAATTGAGAGCTTTGGCTAATTTGCAGTGAATGAAATTATGAGTACCACCATAATCAATTATCACTATTACCTTTTTTTCTTTTTGATATATCCTTCGATCTTGAGGGTTTGAGGAGCTCTAATTCTAGCCAATGCATGACATGATATGGTGGGAGTCATCTCTCAAAAGAAATATCTTCTACATCTTCATCTTGAGATGGTTCTTGTTATTTTTCTTGTTCTCCTTCCTCTTCACAATCTATGTAGAATAATTTATTCTCGCCACACTTATGTCCCTTACTGTACTTGTTGTCACAATTAAAGAATAAACATTTTTATTTTCTTTCTTCCAATTGCTAAGGTGTTAACCTTGTAGGTTGAGGTGTTTTAGAAGGACATTATTCTCTCGACAGATGTTAGGGGTGGTCCTTCTAGTATCCATAGCCCTATTTTTACTTTCAACATTTCTCGCCACCCTAAACGCATTCTCCAATGATTTGGGTTCCCAAACGTGAACCTCATGTTGAATGTTATCCTTTAAATTTTCTATGAGGACATCAATTATGTGCTCATCTGGAATATTTATTACCTTTATATTCAATCTTTGGAAGTTCTCAATGTGCTCCACAACTGAACCCTTTTGCTTCAAATTTATCAATTAACTGAAGAAGGTAGTGCTCCTTGTATCCTCATAGTGTGCTATCATTTCTTTCGTGAAAATTGTCCAAGTGACAAGTGATTTGAGAGAAAAAATCCATCAATACCACACAAGTTGATTAGCTTATAAATATAAAGATGCAATTTGTACCTTTTGTGTTTGAGGAACATCATGTAGATCAAATAACTACTCCATATAGAGTATCCATGTGATTGGATCCTTTCCATCATACTTTCTCATATCGATCTTAGGAAAGTGGTTGATATTCAACCCAAAGCTGGAGTTTCTCTAGTCTTGATTCATCTTCCTTATTTCCTCATCATGAATTTCATGGGATACATTGTCACTTTCAGGTGGCCTCTCTATTAGAATTTTTTTCAACCCTTCCATGATCTCCTCTTTTAAGACATCCATCTAAGTATCCATCATTTCTTCCAGCTTAGATTCAGTTGAATCCATCATCATTTGTAGTTCATATTTTGTTACTACCTTCCTTTGTAAAGCATATATGTCCTTGCACATTTCTTCACCTTCATCAAGAGTCCAAGTAGGATTGTCTGAGGGATTATTTGGTGAAGAAGTTCCCTTTTACAGGCATCATGGCCAAGTATCACTACAAGGTAGGAATTCCTAATTGTCTTAGGCATAGGTCCTCACAGACAAGGGAGTGTCAAGTGATATATCTCTTGGATATACATGCAGGGTCCAACAATAGTAATCGGCCCAATATCTCAGAGAACTAACTAAGGAGGATTGATGTTGGGTGAAGGCCCATTTTGTGGAAAAATGTCATTTTTGGAGAGAAAAGCATGAAGTGGAAGAAAAGAAAGATGGAAGGAAAAACAACATGTGCGAGGGAAGAATGTGAGGCACGCATGCAAGGGAGATATAACTACACCAGGGTTATGGTTTTTTCATGATATTGTAATGGTTGATAAAATAAGAGTATGTATAAGTAGCACTTAGGATTTCTAGGAGAGGAGGACCGAGAGGAACCAAAAGAGAGACTGAAAGAATAATGAGAAAAGATAGAAATGAACCTTTTTGTAAGATGGTGAGCTAGATAAGAGTCAAGCAACTTGATCCTGAGGGTTTGATCGTAGGCTGAGGAGCCTGGTGCAATCTAGTCAACCTCACAGGGATCGGGAAGCTTGTTGAGATGGTAAGATCCAAGACTGTAAATGTGCGGGGTGCAATACCTTGCTAAGACATAATAAAAGAGATTGAAGCCAATTCTTTGTGGACACATCCCAAGAGGGGGTGAACCACGGTAAACCTTGTGTTGTGTAACTGAATGTATGCATCTCCATTGTTGTTACTGATTATATGCTAGATGAATCAATGAAGGAACTAGTCAAATATGATATTACACATGCATGAGTAAGAGTGATTGATTAAATAACATGTTAGACTACATAAATGAAGATTACAAGGTACAACCACAGATCCCCACTTATTCCCAGGCTGTAGGAATTTGAGCATTGCAACCACCCATAAAACTATCTCGAGTGATATTGTGCAGTGCACCCTATGTGTTGTGTTGCCTTCTGGTTTACCAGGAGAGCCGATAGTTTTAGAGGGATTTTGTTGGAAGATTGTTAAACCTGGACCTAGGTCAACTTATGATAGTAAGGTGATATCATAGTAGATGAAGTAGTTTAAAAAACCAACAAATGGTTTCGTTGTCGATTGGAACATAAGGGGATTGAGTGATTATGATTTTTTGAAGAAGCATAAAAAGAATATCAAATCTGGTGACAAAAATGTTAAAAGAAGGAGAGTATAAAAGGGGATGTTGACACCGTGGAACCCAATGAAGGCAAAAATCAAGAGCTGGTTAAAAACAAAGGAGTTGGAGTTTGCACAGAAAGATAATAGAAACCCAAAGTTAACACCACAAAAATACCTAGACAAGTACATATTCATCGACTTGCATGAAGTATTTTTATGTGATTTCTCGCATGTATTGCAGGAATGGATATTGAGGTTGAAAGACAACCATGCTACAAATTGAATCAGACAGCTATAGTGGAATCCTATGGAGATCGCTCACTTAAGAGAATTTGACGATAAATTTACACGCACTATAGATTTCTGATTAGACAACATTGTTGCAGGATTTATCAAAGAATTTGCAGTAGATACTGTGAAGTCTTACAGTGCAACAGAGAAAGGGTTCTTGAAGGGACCTGGAGGTAGGTATATCATATCATTGTATAATTCCATTAAGATATTACTATATAACAAGGGTGTAATGACAATGGCCTCAGACAACTAAAATTCCCTGCATGCATGGGGGAAGGGGGGAAGCACTAACAAGAGACAGAGAAATGGAGGAAGTAATGGATAAAGGAAAGAAGGAAGAGGACTTGGATCCAATCATGATGGAGGAAGACCAGATGAAGCAAATCATGGAAACAACTAGAAGAACGCGCAGTGGATTACCCTACCAATATAAGATGAACAACGAGAAGAGAGACATAGCCGTGAGGGAAGGCTTGGAAAGTGATGAAGAAGAGGTAGAGGATCTCTAAGTTGTGGAGCAGATTGAGAAAATCTTGCGCATGACATACGAAAGGAAGACAATAGGTCCAATAATAGGAACAAAAAGAAACACTCTTATCCATATCAATGTCAATGTGGAACCCATAAACCCATGTGCGACTAATACACCAATAAGAACACCATCATTTAGAAAACCAAATTTTGGAAGGAAGAGAATAGGAAGTACATAAAGTCAAAGAGAAGCAACTAGAGGAGCCAGTTCATGAAGTGGTAGCCAAGTATCTACACTGTGCGGAGGAATTAGTTCAACATTCAGGATGGTAGGACATGATCCCACCATCAGATTACCAGAATTCAAGGGAGAGGCATCAGAGGACCCTGAGAAGCACTTGTTCATTTGTGAAAATACTTGGGAAGAAAAACATATCACAAATGAGGACACTAAAATTTCCTAGTTAACCATCATGCTAAGAGACTTCACATTGGATTGGTACATGAGCTTAGCCGCAAACAGTCCACCAGGGACAACCAAAATGATTTTGGATATCAAGAAGATATTGATAAATCAATTCCAGAAACCTAGCTCAAAGGATCAATACATGAATGAGATGATAGAGATCAGAAAGAAACTAGGAGAATTTGTGTGGGAGATTAACCAGAGATTCAAACGATTAAATGGAAAGATAAAATATGTCATGATAGACATGCAACATAGGCATATGTTTGCCAATTCTCTGCTACCACACTTGAAATACCCTTTGAGATAACATAAGTTTCAAACTCAGGAAGAGGCTCTGCAGGAAGCCCTACAACTGGAAGAGAACGAATATCAGAAGACAGATCCAACCATAGAGGACCTGAAGGAGGATCTGAAGAACTTAACATTTCAACTAAACCAAAACAAGGGTAAGGACAAAAGAGAAGCTTTTTGGTGTACCACATGTAGGACAAAATGACACCACAAGAATGAACGCCCAACATTCGCACAGTACATGGAAACAGGACTTCCAAACCCTTTTCCATTAGGATGAATATGGTGTGAGATCTTTAAGACATAGGGGCATGATCCATATCATTGTCCAATGACGTAGAAATACCAGAAAGTGCCCAAGAGTTCATATTGCAACTTTTGCAAGTTAGTAGGCCATGATGACAAAGATTGTAGGACAATGGAGTTGATGAGGGAACGGACATCAGATACATATAGGGTCCAGGCATAGATGATGATAGGGAAATTTGCACCATAGTTCAACCAAGTACCATCCCCATATAACATTTTTCCATAGAAATATAACACTGTGCAACCGCAGTACAATATCGCGCAGCCACAGTATAATCCTACACAATATAACCAGGAACCCCAGTACAACACACTGCGAGGAGATCGAGCTAGCTGCAGAGGTGGAGGATGAGGAAGAGTAGGCTTTGGAAGAGGCAAAGTACCGATGGTATGTCATAACTATCAACAACTAGGACACTATGCAAGAGAATGTCCACTTCCACCTACGACATGTATGTATTGTTGCACATCAAATCATGATACAAAAGATTGTCCAACACTATCGGGGAAGATCCAGGAAAAGAGAAATCAGAAAAATCAAAATGTTCAATGGTTTTCTGCATAAGCAATGGATGACAGAAGAAATATCAATATAGTTACACGCGGAGGAACTAAGAAAGGAAATGACGTAGTAAGACAAGATCCAACACAACACCAATGGGTGAAGAATAATGTTGAACCACATAAGCAGTTTGATGCGTAGAACGAAAATGGGATATTCCACAAGACAGACAAGAATTCTTGAATCCATACATTGCATCTACATCAACCATGCAACATACTTAGGACAGACCAATGTATGAGATGCCTTCATTACTGGATCATACTAATGAAGCATGGCCTCTAGGACAAGTAAGTATCATAAAGGATTTTCTGCAATCCTATTTTAAGCTATTAAATGACCAATCATCTGTCAAAATTTTGCAAAATATGCTAGAAAGATGGAACTCAGAGGTAGAGGGGAAAGTAGAATAGAAAAAAATCAATCACCTACATACACAAAGGAGGACAAGCAGGGAATTCAAATTAAATTCTAACATTAGGGATTTCAATATGGGGGACATCATACTGGATTTAGGCTCTGAGGTGAATGTGTTACCCAAGAAGACATGGAAATGTATGGGAGAGCCCACATTAGGATATTCACCTATTCATCTAAAACTAGCAAATCAACACAAAGTTCTACCAATTGGAAGGCTAAAGGGTGTGACAGTAGATCTGGATGGAGTGCACACCAAGGAAGACTTCGAAGTAATAGAAATAGTGGATGGTACAACATCTTATACAACATTGCTTGGACTAGATTGGGCGTTCAACAATCAGGCCATACTCAATTTGAAGATGAGGAATATTGCATTCGAGTCAGGAGAGTACAGAATCATTGTTCCATTGGACCAATCAGAAGGAGAAAGGTTTGAAGAACCCACTTGTTTGGACCTGGAAGAAATTAACCAGCTATAAAGAACCACCGCGCGAGAATAATACTATGTGAATCCAACTGTAGATGGGGTACTTAGTTGGAGAATAATCATGTCATGTGCATCAAAATTAGATACAGGGTTATAAAATTGGCAGCAGAGATTACATGAAGTCTCCATAAGAAGATGTGCAAGAATAGACCATGCAGTACGATGGGTAGGTACATAAATAAAATAACCTCATATATTTCATGGGGTGAACAACATAGAAGAATTATGAACAAGATATGAAGATGAAGTGTTACCAAATTAGAGGCTCTTATCTTTGGATATAGCACTCAATAAAACACTTGCAAGTTGGTGGGGTGCGTACAAAGAGACCATTAGGGACTGGTACCAATGCAAATGATTACTCTGCATTAGGTTCGACATAGAGAAGAAGAGAAGAATGATGTAGATATATGATGGACAGGGGTCACCTTTGGAACACTTGGATAAGTGCAGACTATTATGGATGATGAAACCACCAGAGGAATGGATTCATCACTTTATTCATACACTAGAAGGAATCCCAACAAACTAGTATGTAGACCAGGAACTGCGCAGAGGAACTACATAATGGATAGTGTTAGAACATAACTTTACAGTCACTTTCTCATTTGAACATGAGAACCCCAACATAGACTCAACACTCAAACAAATCATAGGGGTGATATTCATTAAGGAGCTAGAAGTTGAACTTATGAAAGAAGGTCAACAATAGAACAGACAGATAGTGGAAGAACTACTGTCATGCTACCATGTGCAGGAAGAAGCACCAGATGAAGAGGACCTGCTAAACATTCAGATAACAGAAGTTGAAGGAGAAAGAAAGGTGGAAGGTCCACCTATGTAATAAGAAGTGTTTGTTGCGCCGATCAAGGTGAAGAAAGTTAACATTGGGACAATCGAGAATCCCAAAATGGCTACCATTGGAGACTGCTGGGACGAGCAAACAGTGGAAAGCATAACATAGTTATTGCACGAATACAATGACATGTTCCCAAAAACCTTTACAGAAATGAAAGGAATAGAAGGAGAACTAGGAAAGATGAATATACCTCTCAAATCTGAGGCTATATCAATCAGAAAACGACCATATAGACTGAACCCAATATATAAGCAGAAAGTAAAGGAATAAATTGACAAGATGGTGGAGGTCAGAATCATAGAACTAGTGGAGGAGTCTGAGTGGGTAAGCCCTATGGTAGTTCAAGAGAAGAATCACAGAGGAATAAGGATATGCATCGACCCGAGGAAGCTGAATTATTCTTTCCTTCATGACCCTTTCCCTACCCCTTTCACAGATGAGGTATTAGAGAATGTAGGAGGCTAGGAAGCATACTCATTCACAGATGGATTCTCAAGTTACCATCAAATCAAGATAGCCCCATAATATAGGTACAAGAACACTTTTTCCACAGAATGGGGATCCTACCAGTACACAATCATGCCTTTTGGGCTGAAGAATTCACTAGACATATTCTCAAGAGTAGTCATGGCTTCTTTTAAAGAATTAATCCATCAGTTTTTAGAAGTATACCTGGATGATTGGACAATATACAGTCTATTGAAGGACCATGTAGAGGTGTTAAGGATTATGTTAGAAATATGCAGGTAGTGTCAAATATCGTTAAATATTAAGAAGTGCATCTTTGGAACACCTTTTGGTATATTATTGGGCCATATAGTATGCAAACAAGGCTTTCTAGTAGATCCTGCCAAGATTGCAGTGATTGTTAATATACCACCACCAAAGTTAGTACATAAGTTAAGAGAAACATTGGGACACACATGATACTATAGGAAATTCATAAAAGGGTATGCACAGATTACTGCACCAATGGAGAAACTATTGAGGAAAGATGAAAATTTCAGTGGAATGAGGACTATCGAAAAGGATTGGACACTCTAAAAGAGAAGATTGTAACAACACCAATATTAGTATTCCCAGATTAGGAAAAGACATTTCACGTGCATGCAGATGCATCAGCTATAACACTTGGAGTTATTCTGGCACAACTAGGGACAGGGGAAATGGACCATCCTATAACATTTTCTAGCAGAAAATTGTAGGAGTCAGAGCAGAATTACAATACCACGGAAAGATAAGGCCTAGCTATGGTTTATGCACTCCAGAAGTTTATACATTACTTACTAGGTAAACATTTCAAGATGTTTACAGATCATTTAGCTCTTAAATACCTAGTCAATAATCCAATGTTGGGGGGGATAATTTGTAGATGGTTATTGTTGTTCTGGGAATTTGATTTTGAAGTAATATTCAAGCCAAGGAAGTTGAATGTAGGACCTAATCACCTATCAAGGATCAGTAATGGAGAGTAACCTATGAACTTAGAGGACAAATTCCCTTATGCACATTTATTTTCAGTCCAAATAGCTAATGAATATTTTGCTGACATCATTCAATACTTGAGTACAGGGACCGTGCCACAATAATTCAACACTATGCAGAAGAAAAATCTGGTAGTATGAGTTGCAGACTATCAATTGATTGTAGGACACTTATACAAGATGGGTGAAGATAGCATCTTGAGAATATGCATGTACTAGAACATGAAAGATCTAATATTTTAGCAGAGGCCCATGAGGGAATAGCAAGAGGACATTATGCAGGGAAATCTACCACGCAGAAGGTATTGTGCGTAGGACTATGGTGGTCGACCATTCACAGAGATGTAAGGGACTACTGCCAAATATGTGACGTATGTCAGAGGGTTTGTAAACCTAATAGATGGGATGAGATGTCCCTAAGACCACAAGTAACCTTGCAAGTATTTGAAAAATGGGAAATAGACTTTGTAGGACCAATTAACCCACCAACAAAGAGGTCAGGAGAAAGGTATACCATTACTGTGACAGAGTATCTAACGAGATGGGAAGAAGAAACACCAGTAAAATATTGCAGCGTAGAAACAACAACACACTTCCTATTTGATCAAGTGATCACTATATTTGGATGCCCAAGGATTCTAATGAGTGACCAAGGCACTCACTTCATTAACAATACTATTAGGGCTATGAATGAGGAGTTTGAAGTCTATCACCAAAAGAGTACACCATAACACCCTCAAGCAAATGGAACAGTGGAAGCCTTTAATAAGATCCTAGAGAATACATTGACAAAGATCTACAACGTCAACAAGGACGATTGGGACTTGAAGATACCAACAATACTATGGGCGTAGAGGACTACATGCAAAAAGTTGATAGGACAGACACCATTCAGGTTGGTGTATGGACAAGAAGCAATGGTGTCGTTAGAATTTTTGGTACCTATCCTGTGCATAGCAGTAATCACCAACATGAAAGAATGTGACACAGTTCAAGAAAGGCTAAGTCAACTGCTGGAGATGGAAGAAGATAGAATCCTAGCAGGATTTCACCAAGAAGTATATAAAGCAAGGGACAAATCTTGTCATGACAGACATATAAAAAGAAAGAGTTTCAAAGAAGGAGACATAGTCTTCGTGTATAAAAGTAAATTTCTTCAGCACCCAGGAAAATTCATAATACATTGGCCATATGAAGTAAAGACTGTCACAGATGGAGAAGTTATACAGTTGAAAGATATAGGAGGTACATAATCTAGAGGAATGATCAATGGGAGTCGACTGAAGCTGTATAAGGACAATCAACCTCCTAACATTTAGAAAGTTACTATAAAAAATAAAATAGAGAGAAGAATTAAGCGAACATGGAGAACCTCAACAGAATAGGACTGGGAAAAACGGAACGAGGCACGACAAGAAAACCAACGTTCGAAAAACACGACGTGCAGAAGATTCGTTCAACGAGTAAAAAGGTACCATGCACATGAAGCATAATGAAAAGGGGAAAAGTGACAAGTATTAATGCGATACAGTCGGCATTTCCCCGACACGCTATAAAGTCGGAAAGAGGGGGGAAAACTGACCCATTGTGATTTTGGCTAAGGAGAAAAAAACCAAGTCGAGCGGAAGAACGATTGAAGTGTGCAACTTCATTATTAACCAACGAATTGAGGGTTGGTCGATTGAATTTAACCACTATGTCACCACTGCAGGTTGGAGCACCAAGCAGAACTAGGCAAAGCACCCAAAGTACTACACGGGGACCACAAGGCAGAACCAGTGAGATGCTGATAGTGGTGAATGTGGAAGAAATCCACACACCAGAATACGAAAAAACCACTTTACATGTGGAGAAGGAACAAGAGTCCACACAAGAGCCTGAGCAGCTAGGAGAGGATGTTGTGCAGACGAAACCCAACACAACCATGGAAAAAGGGCCACAAGGAGCAGAACCGACCATGGAATCCACACAACAGGGCTTGGAGCTGGAACCAGAGTAGGAAACTGAGCAAGAGGGGGGAGTACCATTTTCACAAGGGAAAAATAAGATGTGAACAGAAACCAATACGTAGGGCGTATAATGAACTCATGCAGAGATAAGTATAGTAATTCCAACATTTCCCAAGGAAGTGAAAACTAGGGATAACATGGTAGGAGGAGTCTACAACCTTAAATACTTTGAACACGATGTTTTGGATGCCACAAAGTTCCCAGATTTGATAGCGCGGAGCTAGCTATATGGAAGGGGAGAGGGCCCATCAAGCACGCCACTATTGGATCCTGCACAGTGGAACCTAGGCCTATACAACACATGTATAATGAATCTCTTAGACATACCGCACTTCGGGTGGGGAAAATACATAAATGCATGTGTTAAATAGTTGCTAGCAAGGGTGCATGGAGGCATCCTATGGATGGACAGGCCAATACTGATCAATGTTGACCTCATCGCAAAGATTATAGGGCTACCCATAGATGGGGAGAAGTCAAAGCAATACCTAGATGACAAGACTTGGGCAAAGGCCATCTCCAATGAGATTAAAGTGAAGTACGACACATAGAGGGGGAAAAGAGGAATCGAGATCAATGACATGAATGATCCTATAACTCAATTTGAAACCAGATTTCTTGGTTGCAAGTTAATGCACAAGTGTCGAAAAGAAGAAGTGTCTGCAGGAGTAGTAGCAGTTGCGGTGTAGTGTGCAAAGGGGATCTCGATGAGCTGGGCCTCGTACCTACTCAACTTATTCCTAGAGGAATGTAAATATGAACAAGACTCGGGCTCTGAGTTCCACTATTTTTGGTTACTCATCCTCATTGCACTTATAGGGTGGCATGAACCAACATATACGATGTTCCTCACCATGACATGTAAATGTGGCGTAGTGTGCTACACATCGCTGCGAAGCACTGCAGATCCCAAGGTAAATAAAGTCAATAATGACATGTGCACGCAGTACTTAATGAAGATTCATAACAACATGACTGATACATGGAGGATCTCACCAGAAACTGTCCAGGAGTATGGACAAATAGCCAATTTATGTGCATCGCGCCATAGCATGTGGCTACAGGCAAAGAACGACCCCACCAAGGAGTGGTTGCAACTAAATTATTGCGTGACGATGCATGAAATGCACATGGAGTTCCATGAATGTCTTGAGGAGTGGAAAGTACCAGAGATCCCAAGCGCAATGCCACCAATACAATTCCATACACAGGACAACACACTCCTCGTGCAACAGATAGGAAGGAACGAATCTACCACACAAAATAAAACAACCATAGGGACATAGGGGGCCTGTAGCTCCATTCGGAAGAAGACTAGGACACAAAAGAAGTCAAAACGTGCTTCAACACAAGGTCCACATGCTACAAATCAGGCACCGAGAGGACCAATAGGACAGGTGAGTACAGAGGAAGGGAAGACAGAGGCATAAGACATGACTATGGATGAAGAAGTTGAGCAGGACACTGCCATGGATACACAGATGCCCGAAGAATCTGAGTAGCCAGACGCCCAAAGAAAGAGAACAAGGACGCAAGTAAGTGGTGCCAGGAAGAAAGGATAGGTCTAGAGGAAACAAATGGAAACTTCATTGACATAAGACAACATAGAACTGATAGCCACGATAATAGAAGATTGATTTTCATAAGTATGGGAAAATGTGGAAAACCATAGAGTGTCAATTTTGGAATAGGTATAGGTGGTAAAAAATGTGCTAGAACAGTTGAGGATCAAGGTGGAAAAACAAAAAAAGGACAAACCGACGCCAATAAGAGAAGGAGCATCAATCGAAGAAACAGTACAAGGAAGTGTCAAATTTATCATAACACCAGACATGTTGTTCATCGATGAGGAAACGATGCAGACGCTCATGAAGGATATCAAAACGTTATACTTGGAGATGCCCAAGATACCAACAAAAGCGCTATATAAGTTACAGATTAGTGTCGCGCAGGAGATTCAATCCAGATCAAGGTCTGATGTGACGAATCTACAACTAGCACAGGAAGAAAATATGGCATTGAAGGAAGCCATCAGCCAAAGAAGGGTAGAGGAAAGAGATGGCGCAACAAAAAGTGGACTAGATGGAGACCCATATAGACGCAATCTTTCAAGCTATCTGAAATGAGAAAGTATTGGAGGAAACATCTTCGGAGGAGAAGATAACAAAGATAATATCAAGGAACTGGAGGAGTGCGCAGTACCTATGACTCCGCCAGCAGACCGAGTGCAAAGAGAGAAAGACGCGACAATAGCTGCAGAAAACATCGCGTGGAATATACATAAGGTGGCATAACTGCTGGAGAAAAGAAGACAGTTATGGACTCAGCTATTAGAAGATGGGATCCTACAAGAGTTGCAAGGAAAGGAAGATAAATTACACGTAGCAATGGCAGATGTCAAGCAGCGACAGAGGAAAATGTCCCTACTAGAGAAGATTAAGACAACCACAAAAATGAAGAACCTTCAGGCAGAAGAAAAAGCGGTATAGGAACATAAGATCACATGACAAGCACAGTTGGAACCCTTGCATGAAAATGTAGAACAGATGGTCATGGAAATCGACGTAGCAAAAGCATGCCTCGAACAGATAGGCTTGGAGGGGGGTGAAATCTTAACACCACCCGTCACTGCAGAGGTGGTCGAAGCCATGAAAGAAAAGAGAATTCAAGCTCGGGAGCAGTGTCAACGGATAGTACACATGTATGAGGCATTGGCACAAGAAGTAACAGATGCGGGAGTTATACAGTGACTCGGGAGAAGCCAGGATGTCAGTGTTGGGGGCATCTTGATCGAAGGCCCATTTTGGAGAGAAAAGCATGAAGTGGAAGAAAAGACAGTTGGAAGGAAAAAAAAACATGTGCGAGGGAAGCATTTGAGGCACACATGCAAGGGAGACCTAACTACACAAGGGTTAGGGTTTTTTCATGATATTATAATGGATGATAAGCCAAGAGTATGTATAAGTAGCACTTTGGAGGTCTAGGAGAGGAGGACCGAGAGGAACCAAAAGAGAGACTGAAAGAAGAATGAGAAAAGATAGAATTGAACCTTTTTTTAAGCTGGTGAGCTAGAGAAGAGTCAAGAAATTCGATCCTGAGGGTTATATCATAGGCTAAGGAGCCTGGTTCAATCGAGTCAGCCTCACAAGGATCAAGAATCCTGTTGAGATGGTAAGATCCAATACTGTAAATGCGTGGGGTGTGATACCTTGCTAAGACATAATAAAGAGCTTGAAGCCAAATCTTTATGGACGTAGCCTAGGAGGGGGTGAACCACGGTAAACCTTGTGTTATGTAACTGAATGTGTTATGTAACTTAATCATTGTTGTTAATGATTAGATGCTAGATGAATGGATGAAGTAACTAGTTAGATATGATATTCCACATGCATGAGTAAGGGATATTGATTAACTAACATGTTAGAATAAATAAATGAATATTACAAGGTACAACCGCAGATCCCCACTTATTCCCAAGATGCATGAGTTTGAGCATTGCATCCACCCATACAACTATCTCGATTGAGACTGCGCGGTGCACCCTGTGTGTTGTGTTGCCTTCTGGTTTACCAGGAGGGCCGATAGTTTTAGAGGGATTTTATTGGAAGCTTGTTAAACCTGGACCTAGGTCAACTTATGACAATAAGGTAATATCAGAGTAGATGAAGTAGTTTAAAAAACCAACACTTGACCATGCCCTTATCCATACTATCCAATTACCCAGGTACTAGAGAGTGATATCCCTAAGTGTTGTTCTCGGTGTATTATAGAAACAAGATGGCCAAATGGTTTACTCAATTGGTCTCATGATTATAGAGGGTGTCCCGATATACACCAGGTATGTGGGATCTCAAATCCATAGTAGTGTTGTCTAATGTGCTACTGTTCCAAAGGGGCCTTCTGATATTCTCTAGGTACGTGGAAGAACCACACATTCCTCGTGTTGTAGTGATAACAAGTAACAATAGATCCTATGTTTAAAGATGTTGGAATACATTTGTACCTAAAAAACCCTAAGTTTATCCCAAATTTATGTAATACTCATTTTATCCCACTTTATTCCACTTTTTGAATCACCCCAATTGGATCTTCTAGTCAAAAGATATGCAAATTTCCAAAAAGGAAATGCACCTTTTAAAACCCTAATTTGGAGATTGTTCTTCTAACTAACCTTTCTTCTGTTGTAGCTCTGCAATTTCAGCTCTTCTGGGTCTAAAATTTATACCTTCTAGATCCTTATGTGTCTTCTTTCCAACCCCATAGGTTAAACCAATATTGGATTCTCCAATAGAATTTTATGATAACTTTCCCAAGATCTGTTGATTTTTTTTTCCTTTCATGAGAGAGAACTTGTATGGACTTCCACGTGTCACTTTCTTCACTTCATAAATTTCAATTCATACAAAAAAACATTTGGTCCCTACCCTAACTAATGGAACATATCTCACTCAATTTGGAGGTTTGTATCTTTATATATAACATTTTTCCCAAGAACACTTGTTTTAGACTGAAATCTAGACCAACCAAAAACCCTAATTTCCTTAGGGAATAAATTTCAGAGTACAATGAATCAAGGTCTGAAATTTGTACACACGATACTTCACTATTCCTCCTTCATACTATAAAAATTTTAGAACCTGAAACTAAGATAAAAACAATTGGGAGAGAAAAATCCAAGAAGACTTGTTTCAAACTAGTTTCAGGACTAGTCAAAAACCCTAACTTGAACAGATTATATCTCGAACAATATAATGAACTAAGATATGAAATTTGGACCCAATTTATCTCTATATGTCCCCTCTACACGATATAAATTAAATATCTGGAAACCTTCCAGAAAACAAATTGTAGCGAAAATGCCAAGAAGACTTGTTTTGAAGAAGTCAGTCCTAAGGATTGTCTAGCTCTGATACCAAATGTTAAGAACCAAATATCAAAATAGCATAAAAACCTCAGAATAAGTACTCAATGACTTGAAAAAGAGATAAATTCAGATAATAATCCTCTTCAAGGGGGAAACCTCCTTATACATCATATGAATTCACAATTACAAGATGATTCCAAATGAAAAGGTCTCCTTGGTATATATAGGAGATAAGGAGGTACAATTACAACTAATGGACTGAGGCTGACATAAATAACATATAAATACTAATGTAATATGCCCCAATTAAGGGGTAATGTGCCATGAATTAGGGCTTAAAAATATATGGCAAGGTTACCTAAGACCTTCCTATGTCTACTACGCTAAGATATAGTTGGTGTTGGCATGTGTAGGAATGTATACGTGGTTCACAGTTTATATGGGGTTGTTGTCAAACCAATGCCTCGAGATGAATAACATTGAATGAAGTATGTCCTCCTGCTAGTTTTAATCTCTGCTAGTTCTAGAATGCATACCAAGCTATGGATGAATGTCCTTATAAACAAAGGATCCCTCCCCAAAGTAAGCTCCAATCCGAGTATATTCTATTGACAGGCCCGAGCCCAAAATTTATTTTTATCAACCATACCTCATTTAATCTATTATATTATACATATAACTTGAAAACTTTATATGTATTCAAGGATAATTTAAAAAAATATATATTCACTTTATAATTAATGGTTTAAGTTCTCGATAAAATTGCTCATTGATACTTGTATTTATGATTCAATCAATTCTCACCTACATTTATTGCTTCTTTGGTTGCAATTCCTACTATGATTACTTATTGTAATTTTGAAAACTATGACGGAAATTACACTCACATTTTTTAGGTTTCGAACGTAAACCAAATAACCCTAAAAGAGACAGATATTCCACATTATCGTGTTGTTGCATGCTTCCACATTCTTCTCCTTATCCTATCCCATTGCTTCTAGGTAGTTGTCCAAGGTGTTTTGCAAGCCATGATCATTGTGATTAATTAATTAATCATTGTTATCAGTGATACTCTTTGTTGGAAAAAGAGTGAGAGAAGGATTTGTGAACATGAAAGAAGACACATTGCAGATAGAATGGCATGATCCCAACTCTGTACTCACTCTCAACTTTCATCATCTCAAAATATTTCTCACAATCGATGGTGTCCATTACAATATTTAGTTGTGTTTATTGCACCAAAGTGAAATCAAGGAGAACCCTATGGAATCTTATGAAATCAACCTCTTGTATCATAGTTCTACTATTAATGTGCTATGTTTTTCTCCACGTGGAGAACAACTTGGTTCAGGGGCTAATAGTGGGGAGCTTCTTATATGGAAACTGCATTATACAGAGAATGGAAATTCTTGGAAATTACTAAGCACACCTTCCTTCCACACCAATTTCCACACTCTGAAGCTTGCAATCTCTGGTAGGGATAGTTTCCAGGATGAATTGGAAAAACAATAGTTTTTGTTTTTTTAACCATGGTTTTTAATTTTTTTTTGCATATAGTGGCCTACTTAGGATCACACATTTATTTTATGCTCTAGAAACATTTTTTTTCATTTTTTTTTTGTTTATTTTAGACGGACAAGTTTTATGTATGTGGAGTCCTAGAAACTAAAACCATCCATGGCAATGACAACTTGTCTTTCTATTATGTTTGGATTTTGGTCATAAGCTAACATAAATCAATTTCATTTTACAAGTTATAATCCTCATTGAGGAACTCTTATATGGACAATGGGATATCTACTACATTCACTCTTAAATGTGTTGTCTCATTAGTAGTGATTTAGAGTATACATAGAAACGATGGATTTTTTTGGTCCTAGATTTTGAGCCTAAGCTTTGATACCAAATGTAACAACCATCAACAAGATTATACTAAATAATATTTTATAATTTAAACATGTACATTAAGTGTAACAAAATTTTCTACTTTCATAGATGGAATAACCTACAACATGTTCATAACTCTTTTACAAATTTTCCATTGTTAAATATTCCAGTTTTGAATCCAAATATAATATCTAAATAAGAGGATGAGATAAATAAGAATTTAACTTTGTGATTAAAATATTTAAATAAAACATAACAAAATACACCAAGTGAAATACCTCCTCCTTAGTTTGTCGAAGATGACCATTTTCAATGTAGTCTTGTTAGTAGTAGGAAGATGCCTCCAAGCATTCATTTTTTTCCATTTTCCCAGAGGGAAATAATGGAATCATCCTAGCCACTAGGAGCCTAGCTGGCTTCCTAGCTCCAAGAAACCTTTTGGTTTCTTGGCCTTATGTGCCCATGACTCCAAGAAAAACAAAACACATATCCTCTAAGAAGACTATCACAAGAATTATATCTTCCAAGAATTGTCCAACCTCTCCACATGCTCCAACCTATCAACCTCCTCATATTTATCAAGTTTCCATACCCACTTCCCCAAGTATCCTCAATCACCCTCATTATTAGCCATCAACCTCCCTTATCTAATATTTTGGGGGAAAATATAAAATAAACTAAAATATAAATGACTTACATAAAATAACAATAAATAAAATGCAAAGTATTTCTTCTCATGCTAGCTTAAAAATGAAAATTTGATAATTTTCCCCAAATATACATGACAAACCACCATACTCATGTAATTAATTATACCAACCATCAATATAAGTCAAAGAAGATATTTAATGCTACTAGATATTTTTGTATGCAATATAATTTACATAGTCATTAAACCATTCAATTAAATAGTTAATAATATATTTTAATAATTAATACATTAATTAATTCTACTAGCGTACATGTGTAGGGTATGTGTGTGTATTTAGCATACACATATCTTATGAATGTACTAACGAAAAACAACCACTACCTCTAGTGCATAGTTCCCGTATGATCAGACCAATGTGTGTAGGACAATAGATCAAGTAAATGCATAATTTTATAATCTTAACAAACAAAATTACCATAATTCATCAATAACTCATTATCACACTTAAAATATCAAAAGGGAATCAAAAGAGGGTTTTAAACATAATAGGAACCAAGTGAGTAAAAAATAGTGGCACATTTAATCCTCAATCAATATTCTCTACTAACATCGAAGCATCCTTCCTTTCTAACTTACTTCCATCTTATCATTTCCTCTGCTAGACTAAGCTAAAGCATCAACTATATTGACCTAACTCCATATAGAAACCATAAGCAGAAGTGTCATACATCTCAACCAAGCTTCCCCAGCAAGAAACTAGCAGTAGCCATCACACGTCTAGGGGAGTGTGACTTCACATAGCCCTCCCACGAATCTGGGTTTTGGAGGATACATGGGGGGAAATACCTCCACCCCTCCTAATAAAACTACGGCCAAAAACGTATATTGAGTCATAATGTGCAACTATTGTTCTTAGAGTCACATCATCAAATAACCACTCTCAGAAAGTTGCGTGTTCTGTCAAAACCACACTTGCCACAAATCGTAGCAATATTTTGAATCATAAATTAAATAATAAGTGAAACTTATAGAATACATTATCTTATTAATGTCTACGACATCCAAATTACCTCATCACTATAGTCATTTGGATATCACATAGCTCATCAACATGTAGGTTAGCTCACCAATAACTCATATCCATGCATATACATCACAATATATAAGAATCCATGTATTTATTGATATTCAATTAATAAATGTGTGTTTACTTTTATCATTCCTTGCATTTGTTATGCATTCACAACATAACTTGAACTAGTATCCATGTACCAAATTTCCACATCTAAATTTGCATGTTTGAACAATTCTCATAGCTATCGTGATTATGAACATATAACAATAAAAACAACATTATGCAGCACATAAATAGGTCCATAAATACACATCTCAAATGTCTATATCAATCTAACTAAGTCCATATAGTTACTAAGCAATGAATTACCAAGATGAGAAAATCCAAAGCTCTAACTACCTAAGGTTAAAATATGGGGTGTTACATTAACTGATCACCAACTCAACAAGATGTAGGCACCAACCTATTTAAGACACTAATCTCCTCAATTGAGCACCAACTCAACAACACCTATAGGCACAACCTATTGTTACGATATTTACAAGCACTAACTTATTGGAAACACTAATCTCCTCACCTGATAACCAACTCAACAAGATATGTGTAGAAACCATTATAATGTCCTCATACACAAAGTAGTTCTGACTTCACATGCATGCTTCATTCCACAAATAATCCTTCAAACCCTAGTCACATGGAGCCTTCATGCCTTAGCGAGCATCACAACATCATTCCCATATTATGATCACGGGCTGCAGCATCATAACCTCAAAATAACGCACATTATAGCATCACAACCTCAAAACAATGCACATTGTAGCGTCACGGAAAATCCCAAGAAGACTCAACTTGCACACCTTTAGACCCCAAACGGACACCTCGACTCCTTTAGTGCACTTTAGATCACTTTTACTCACCTCAAACTTGATCTCTTTCTTCGTTGCACTACAAATGCATACATCTATCTTGTATTTATAGTAACTTTTCCTCGTTTTCGGGGTCGACCTATAAAGACTAGTTGAGGCAACCTAAATTTTATAGCTGGATTGTCGAATGGAAAAATTTATATCTGGAATCATTTCTAGGGATTTAGAGGGAATGCCATATACCATTGGAAAGTCCTTGGAATAAGATTTCCAACCATATAAGATATTCTTCCATTTGAGCTACGTATCTAGGGTAAAAATGCCTTCAAATATAAGGTATCCAAACTTAGCATCAATAAGCCAAAAATAATGTTTCCAACAATCTACATCTTGCAATATTTATCTTGGACATTTGTAGTCTTCCCCTGTGTTTGATATCAATGCCAATAATATTTCTAACACATAGAAGTTTCCTCAAGAGATATATCTATATTTAAATTTATTGTGATAAAGTGGTAATTAGAGCCTAACTGGTTATCCTCATTTGTCACAATAATGTTGTTGTTATTTGAAGCAAAGGAATATATAACATGGATAACCAATGACAATTCTACCCCTCTAGTGAATGCAAGTCATAAGGTGAAGCATAGGCTTATGATCCAACCCATTACTAATGATTAGGCATGGAAAATGGTTGTTCTAAAAAGCACAATGCTATAGGAATTCATTTAAATATCTTTAAATCTTATTTCTTAGCTAATGGTTTATGATTTGCATCACCTTTTATGAATAAACAATTGAGATTGGAATTATGAGTTAAAATATTGCACTCAACCTTACTAGTTATAGCAAGAGCATCTCCAAAAAGAAGAATATTTGCTTTATCTTATTGGGTAGCAATATCATTCTCTAAGTTAATAAAAGGGTGGTCAATTGCTAGTGTAGGGTTCTTGTAAAAGGAAAAGTTGAAAAAGGCATAGTAGCAAATAGCAAGGAAAATTGTGTACTTATATTAGGAAGTGATATGAAGCTAAATATATTGGTCATAAAGTGATTTGAAAATACCAAACGAGTTCTGAAAAATAACTTGATCAATCTCTAATATTAATTCAGTGCCAAAATCCTTAGATGTTAATTCACAACCACATCCGACCAGATTCGAGAAAATAAAGGACCAATTTGACCTATTTGCAATTTATCACGTGAATGTCTCATCCATAAAACTCAAGACAAAATGATACATAAACGAAATATCCTTGACAACAGGAATTTCTATGTGAATAATCTATCAATTACAAACTCATACAAACAAGCACATAATCGTTGTAAAAAAGAAGTAATACAAGGTTGTCTTTTCTCTTAACTCACACAAACGAGCAAAGCTCTGCATAAAAGAGGTAATACAAGGCTTTTAAACTCTCTCAACTTATGCAAACGACACATAAGCTCTACATAAAGAAATACAATACAAGACTTTAGACATGAAAACCTCTTTCTAACTCTTACAAACGAGTTAAAACTTTATATGAAGGAAAATGACACAAAACCTCTTAACACACAAATGTTCTCTCACACATGAATGTGTTCTATACACAAATGTTGTCATGTAGTGTAGTGTGTAGTCACACACACATGAGTTCATGTCCATACAATGGTGTGGGAGCTCCCTTATATAGGCTCAAAGGGGCATCTTCTAGTTACAAAGTCATTAATAAATAGGTTACATGGTTAAAACCATATGCTAATTTAAGCATAGGTGTTATAACCATATTACAACAATATTACAAGTGATTTTAAGATAAAAAAAACCCACTTAACCAAACTTCTCGTGGCATATAATATGAGCGCATGGCATACAATAATGTGGGTTGTTAACAAGACCCATTTTAACAAAATTTTGCATGGCACACATGATATATAATATAGGGTGTTGGCTAATTGTTCTATGAAATGATTTTTTTCGCCGGAATACGATGATATAAATTTACACAAATCGCTATTTTTTGTTTTTCAAAATCCATTTCTGAATGCATAAACAGATTCAGTATGCTGAAAAACTTCTATAACACTCAGATTATACAGAAATAATCACTGAAATCTACAAACCTAACAATTTTTCACATAATTTCAAACAAATATCCCTAAGAAAAATATCCTTTTTGTAGATTCTTTTGCCTACAACTATATTAAAGTGGATAGTGGTTTGTTTGTTAATATATATTTAACATATAAAACAAACCCACTATTATAAAATCCGCGTGGTGCTTCATAGTAGAACCCGTGGCATGTTTTAAACTTGGCGCGCGATCCATATATAGTATATTGTTTGAACCCCCGCGCGAATATAGGATAGGGTCCCATGTGCTGTAACATGACTCGGGGTCGAGGGCTTAGCTGTCGCCTCTTTTCTCCGACATTAATAAATTATAACGACTCCATATAAATAATGTGCCATGTGGTTATTATTTCATGATGTTGTGGCGCGTTGGTAGGTTTCTTGTGTGGAGAGTTGGTTTTTAAATGTCGGGCGTTCGGTTCCTCTCGCCTCCAATATATTTTACCCAACTGTAACTGGTAAATGAAGTGTTGTCACGTGGGAATTTTTCATTGGTTGTCATCTGTCACGTGTTTATCAATGATTGGAACACGTCATCTTGGAATTCAATTATAACTCTTCAATGAAGAGTTGTCGCGCAGTACTTTTCATTGGTTATTCTTTATCACATGTCTATCAATAATTGGAACATGTCAACCTGGAATTCAAACACATCCTTTGCGTGTGCCATGTGTCACCCCAACCCTTTGATTTTTTTGCATTTCAAGAACATGAACTCATTAAAAAAATGTTTACATGTTTTTAACTTAACTCAATCATATCATATAATTTTAAAAATGTTCATTATTATTAGTCCCTGCCGGAAGGCCAAGGGCAGGGACTATAGCGATGAGTTCATCGCTGACTTTCAATTAGTTGAAGGTTGACTTCCAAATATTTGAGAAAATGCTAATGTTTAACTTATAAACTTTATATACATAATTTTTTTAATAAAAAAATTATGGATTTGTCACAATTTGATTGGCTGGGAAGTTTGAAGTCTTATTGCCGGCTTCGCTTCTTCCCAGGCCAATTCTTACTGCTTTGATAAATGCTTTCATTATAGTTTGATAAATGCGCAATGCCATATATAAACCGGAGCATTTGGAATTTGACAGCCCGATTACCTATGCTTCCGTGTGCATTCATTGCAAATTTTTAAAATTATAGTTTCATAAATGCCATAAATGCCATATATGTAAATGCTTTGACTGCAAATTTTGAAAGTTATGTAGTCGGTTG
>JZKD02S1597033.1:48775-60433 GCA_000966675.3 Picea glauca | reverse complement strand
GACAAAATATCAGGTGTTTATGATTAAACACCTGGAATATTTTTGCCTTATGAACATTCTTCCATTTAATTGCATTAAATTCGGCAGGGACTACGCTGCTCCGCTGCCCTTGTTTTTGTTTTAGTGTTTATAGATTTGTGTTGATTTACATTATTGATTAGCAATCACATGTGCATGAACTTTGAGCTACTTTTAGCAAGACGATAGGATAGTTTGTTGGTAATGTTTTTTTTTTAGTTTTCATGAAATAAATATATCTTAAATTATGTTCATATAATTATTAAATTAGTTCCGTCTTTCAACTATTCACTAGGGATAGTAAGATTGAAAGTTTGCTCAAACATTATCTACATACGTATTTATTATTAATTGTGAAAAGTTGGAACATTATAAATATTTATTAATTGTGAAAAGATTTTGTTTCCTATTAGTTATTAATATTCAATAACAAATGTTTGAATATTGTTATTAATATTCAAGGTAACATATGTTTCCTATCTAAATGAATACTTTTAAGTATGTTTTTAAATATAAATTTAATTTAATTTTCATAAATACATGGAATAAAAAATGGCAGCCACGTGACAAAGGCTTCACGCCCAAGCTAGCAGAGGTATGTTCGTATTAAATTTTAATTTGTCAAAAGCCTCTAAAACTCATCCATATTGACTTTAAAGGTTCACGCATCTTTTATATATTTAAACAAGGCTGTGTGGCAGCTGAGTTCCCAAAGGAGGTTAGAAAGCAAATTGTGAAAAATGAGGTCGAAGTGTAAATGAAACGAAGTGTTTGGTGAAAAATGTATATGAGGGAAATGTTGTGTGCAAGGTGCATATTTAGGAAGATGGGACAAAAGTAAATGACGGTTGGCAAGCCGAGCACCATCTAATTTTGAAAAGTATATAGCAAACATATTTTTTTTTGAAAGTATATAAGAAAGTAAAAAAATTGTTGATGCATTTTCAATGTGGACTGGTGAAAGATAAAAATATATGATGACATAAAATTAATAAGAGATAAGAAATATAAAAATTTTAATGTATTTGTGAACATTTGCCATACAGACTATTGAAAGATAAGAATAAAAGTCTAACATATTAAAAAATAAATGCATTTATTATACAGAGTGCTGAAAGAAGAGTAGAGTCGTTAGGATATAAAAATTTAGATGCATTTTTATTTGAAATCTGTCAGAAAATAGAAGTTTGTTACATACCACTGCAAATTTTGAAATATACAAGAAAAACAAAGTGTGTTACATATAAACCGGAATTTCAATGTATTTGTCATGTAGACTGGGATTGGGGCTCCCACGAACCATTAGAGAAATATTTACAAGAAATAGGATTGTGGAAAGAAGATAGAGTGCAACAATTGCAAAAGAAAATAAATGGAAATGTGTAAGTGTTTGCCTATACATGTTTATTTAAGAAAGCGGAATAACTGTGTTGAGAAACAAAGAAATATGGGATGAGTAAACTTACAGTAAGGGTACATATGAGCGCTTTGAATATTTTCTTGCGGCTGCCCTTTCATTGATGTCGGTGACGACTGTGGTTTCAAGGATGTTCTCCACAGCTGCTGGAATGCTGACAACTACCTGTTGTCTTTCGTTGGCGGCCTATTTCAATTGACTTTCGACCCATTCTTCAATGTACGCTCTCATTGGGGCGACATTGATCTCATTCCGAATCTTGATGTTGAAAATATCGTTTTCTAATTCTTGGAAGTCGATAGAAAGATTAGAGAGAGCCTGATGAATTTCCTCATTATGTACTGCATATTTGACTAGCCAGTCATGGACGTGAGATTGATCAAATTGAAGAATGTTGTAAAAATTTTCCAGGGAGAAGGTCTTCAACATAGCAACCTATTTATCGAACTCTTCTCTGGTTAAGGGCAAGGAGTTTGAAATTAAGAGGGGGTCTTGGAAGTCGTTTGTTTTCCCGACTAAGTCTATATTTGACATCTTTGTGAATAATTTATCTTTCTTCGATATGACTTGTTCACATGAATGAACCATGAGACGCAGGTTGTTTACTTTTTCTTTCCAACATGCATTCAATTGGCCGATCCAGATTTTGGATGGAAGATCTTCTTCTCTTCTTTTTGTTTCTGTCATATTGTTGACAATCTTGCCAAAAGGGATGACCGTTTTTAAGAAAAAAAATTCTTCATCTTTTAATTCGGCTTGCAAAAGCTCGAGCAAGCTATCTGCCCTAGTTCCAAGGGAAGTCATGGTTTGTGATCTTTTCCAGGCATCGGTAACCAGTTCCATTCTTTTTGTGATATTGTTTTCCACATATCCTTTACGGGATGCGAGCAGGGTGGAGGGTGCTTTTACATTAGGTGCAGGGGTGCTAGGCATGGCTATTGCCAAAGGATCGACAAGCAATGGCATAGAAAAGAAAGCGTCTTCCAATTCCTTGACTTGGTCCTTCAGTCTGGCATTGTGGGTCTCCATGTGTTCAATGGAGTCATGAAGTGCTTCTTCGGTCGCAGTGTGAATGTGACAGATTTGCGACGACCGCATGCTGGCAACGTCAACCTCTGAACAAGATTTGCCTTTGATATTTGTAACATTTTTTTTTCTGAAATATCAATTTTTTGTTCCGGCTATCAAAAACAGCGCTCTAGAACACGAAGGATTCTTCTTCGTCAAAATTTTGGGCAACGGATATGTCCATTGGATGGCTATGGTGGATGGTGTCCTCGGGTTGATCAAAGAAGGGGAACATGGCATCCAGATCAGTGTCAATTTCCATGTTCTCACTCTGAATTCAGGTCTTCTTCCTGCCCCACATTTTTTTTTCTCTTCTTCTCCAATGGAAGCTTGTGAGAACTATCAATTTTAGAGTGAGGAGGGTTGTTATCTCCTCCTCCGTTTGAAGAATTATGGGTTTCTTAGTTGCTATGATGGGTCATTCGAGCAATGCTCCAGGATGTCGTACTTTTTGGAGTGGTATTTGCGGATTGAACACTCTTGTCACTGGGGTCTTTCCCCTATTGCGTGCATAATTTGGTGCAGATTTGCACTGTCTCTACATCGCCGACATCAGAGGCAGGCCCGTGACTATCTCTATTTTTGGGCAGGTGTTTATTCACAAAACAATCGCTAAGGCCAAGTGAATGTAAATGTTGTCTAAAAATATCATAGGGGTCGAATCCTTTTATGTGTTCAGCATATCTGAGGTTGGAGATACTAAAATGTGTTGCGAAATCGTCAAATTTGTTGACATTTTTCAACACGAACTCCCCTATTTTCCAAGGCATAGGAATGCACTATTTTTTTTCTTCCTTTGGAACAGATGGAACCAGTGGCTGTATTGACGTGCTACTTCTGTAATAAAAACTATGTCCATAATGTGACATGGAAGGAGAGCAGGTTGTTCCGTGGAGCCAAAAATTCTTATGACAGTGTAATTATCCAAATGTTGGACTATTCCCTTTTTGTCCAAAAAATTAATTGCCTGTTCAGATAAACAGAGAGAATTTTATCCTAAAAAGAAAAGTTTGAAAACAGACAGGAAGCCATTAAAAGCCTCATAAAAACAGTGGGAAGCCTTGTGCTTCCACAAGGCCTGGTACCATAACGTTACTGGGTGGAAATCACAGTTGACATTCTTGGACAGAGATAGTTGCATAAATCGACAAGAATGTGCTATTGCAAAAGCTAAATAGGATGACATATAAAATTTCTTTCCCCTTTTGTAGCTTGACAATTGGGAAGAGATTTCATAAGAAATTATCCTTCCCCAATAAAAAATGGCTTGTTCATTGACTGTGAAAAACAAAATGTAAAGAGCTATGTGGGAAACAATAGTTGTGGATTCCTGTCCCGTTATTCTTGTAAACAACCAGGCAATTTCGCGAAAATGATTTTTAAATGAACTAACCTGCATGCTTGTAATATATTGAGGAACTAGATCCGGGTTTTCCAAAAAAAGGGGTAAGAGGTCCAATCCGTTATTATGCTTTGCTAGGAACTGTTTGCAATCTTCTCCTTTGAACATCAATGTTGGCTCGAGCAATTTCAGCATCTGCCGGAAGAGCTGAGGTGACAAAGAAAAAGAAGAGCGGTCTTGCAGTGGAATAATTCTTTTCTCTGCAATAAATTTATCGGTGCACCAAGAGATCAGGTCCTTACAGTCAAAAACCTCAGGGAAACTGCCTACATGAGCAATGTTGGAGGTCCAACTTACTTGGTTCTATGCGGCAGAGGTTGAGTAATAAGAAAATGCCCTGGACTAGTGGAAGTTCTGGTCGTGACGACCGAAGATGTTCACTGTATCTCCACAGAACTGGTGTGGAACTGATGCCATAGGTTTATGAGAAGGTTTCTTTGCTACAGATGATGGTTTTAATGAATAGTCACAGCGAATAATGCAACTTTTTGCTAAATCTTGGTTAAATGCTTATGAATGGGAAAGATCCTCGAGCCTTTCATTGATTAATGACAATCGGTATTGGTGGTACATGATGAACTGTTAGGAGTAAAGTTTATTTATTGGATATTTAGAAATGTGAAGGTGGCAGGTACAGAGAAGAGTAATTAAGGAATGGAGGTTTCTTGAACGTGTGAAGGCCACGCGGTGTGAAAGGGATTTCATGATTTTGAAATGAACACTCGGAAGAGACAATATAATCTCCCCGCAAATTTTGGTTTAATGTGCATGAATACAAGATGTCCTCGACCCTTTCACCCATCAATGACAATATATACAATTTCTGCATGATGTCCTGTTAGAATTAAATGCCAATAATTCCATATTTAGAAACAAGATATATCTATATATATTAAAAACTTTATATTTTCTTTTATTGTAGAGAAGTGCGAAGGTGACGGACACGACGGAGAGCAAGGAAAGAATGGAAAGTTCTGAAAAGCGGTTGGACATGATTCAAAAAAGGGTTACGAGGATAGTCAGGAAGAGATCATGAAGGGGGAGTCCAACGACCGATTTGTATATTTGCATAATTTCGGCAAAATGACTAAGTATGGAATAGGGAAATTGCTAATTGCATGCATGGCAATAAGATCTTATATATAATTGCCAACTGTTAATTCCAAAAGGACGTCAGCACAGGAAACAATGACTACGAATTGAGTATTTCTTCAACCCAACAAAGGGACGATTGCCTAAAGAAATTTGAACAAATGGCGAAGTATGGAAAGCAGACAGATGGGCTTCAAAATGGGTTGACAATAGTTCTAGTAAATATGTGAGGAAGCAGTGGTTAAATTGTATTTCTCAAAAGTTTTCAATGCAAAAAATGTGCATCACGGAAAAGGGCATGATAGGTAGACCATAATACGGAAAAGGGTAAAATTTCATGTTTCGAAATTTTTGAGTGCAAAATGTGTAAAACAGAAGAGATCATGAAAAGGGCATGATAGGTCGACCGTAATACAGAAATGGCATGATCTAAGAATGATTGCAAATTTCTATATCGGTCAATTTGTATATTGCAGAGCTACAAATGCTGTTTGGAGGTCCTGGAAAAGTAGAGGTGCAATGTTGATGCAACTAGCGGGGTCCTCCTGTCAATTTATATATGGCAGAACTCTGGGTGGCAGTTGTGGGATAGGGAACAATAGAGGGTCAATTTAAAGAAAGGGGAAGCGGTGGTTGGAAACGCGTGAATCAGGAAAATAGAAAGGCAATAAACATTTTTCGTAAGTGCGAATTGGTTTCAAAGAAGCCCCATTGTTGCAAAATCATGATTTACTAGTTATCAGGAAATGCGTTGTTGAAGATTACATTTTATTGCAACGTGCACATACAGTTATGTTCTTGATACATTATCCCATGATTGTAACATACCAACTGAAGTAGTGAACTTTGTTTTGTACTAATTAGCATTAAAACTTAATAATTGCATCTCTAGAAACAAGAAGAACAATTTTGATGGAACATTTTACATTGGTATTAGTAAACAGAAGATCCAATAAGTACAAGAGCACCAAATTATGCCAATTAAAATATGCGTGAAACCTAGAAAAGTGGTAGAGACGAAGAGTCCAAGGCCAAAATTTCGTAATAGCAAATCCATTTAAAAAAATAAGAAAAGTATTGAGTACTGTACATCTATGCTTAGAAATTGGATCCAGTTCTTCGGTTGAAAACATTGAAGGTATCTGCGACAAACACAGGCACGGGTTCCATAGTATGCAAGATCCTTGGAGTTTTCTCCTCGATTAATAATCCTCTGCTGAAATTGATATTTTTCATAAGCTTTGCCTGGGGAAGAGGACGAAAATGGTTGCAAGGCAAGTGGAATAGCCCTTAGTTGAAACATGCTCTTCATAGTCGAAAAAAATTCAGTAGTACAACTTGCACGTGCAATTACAGAGGCCCAAATTAGTCCATTCTGGGCAGAAGGAGATGACTAGTAGGAAAATGCGTTGCAGCAGTGAAACTTTTGCACCTGATACTTGAAAATGTTAAACAATATTTTTTTGGCTTGAAATATATCTCTGGAAGCATCAACATATGATTTCTTTACAGTCAAACTCTTCTGCCCAGAACAAACTAATTTGGAACTCTGGAATTCCTACTTTGGCGGTGCAAAGTGGTTGTTGCGTTCACTGTTCGTTTTTTTTCCTGAAACTCGTTTTGGTGTTGTCATGACTACGATCATTGAGCCAGGAAGGTCTGTTCATTATGGTTCATTTAAATTTGGGCCCAGGAGTGGGAATATTTTCTACATTGCCATCATCGATTGTCGTATCATCGTCCATCATATCATCTTCTTATGGCTTTGAATTCATGGCATAAAGTTCTGCGACATGCATGACTACAAGTGGGTAGGTTCTATGAGAAGCCAAGGTTGGTATCAAATTTTTTGGCTTGAAATATATCTTTCGGTGTACTGAGGGACCATCTCGTTTTTTGCTCGTGGTCGGAGAGAGATGAATAGTAAGAATATTCCCTGGAATAGTGGAACCTGTGGCCATTATGCCCCAATGTGTTGACTGTGTGTGGAGAGAACTGTCGCCACAAGTTATTGAGAATTTCCATTTGCTCGAGACGATGTTTTAAATGAAAATCAGGGAGGGATAATATAAGCCTCCGCAAAGTTCAGTTTAATGCATATCAATGGAATATCTCCTCGAGCCTTTCGCTAATCAATGACAATTTCCAGGGTTCGTGTAGAATGAGTTGTGACCATCACAACTCACTAATTGCACAATTAGAAAAAAGTGCGAAGGTGGCGGTGATGGCGAAAAGACATTAAGAATCATAAATTTCATAAAAGCACCAACCCATCGGCGGACAAAAAAAAAAGATTGCATCGCCTTTGAAATGAATACTTGGAAATGATAACATGCTTGTGCACAAATCTTAGTTTAATTCATACTAATGACAAATCTTCTCCGAAATTACGGACATTAATGACAACTATAACGGTTGTTGCAGGATGGCTACTAGCATTAAAGCTTAATTATTGCATATGGAAAGCGTTCAGGCGGGTTACAAAAGAAAAACAGAAGAAGATATACCCAGGAGACGTGAAGGCATGATGGTTCTTTGCCTGGCGGACGGGTTCTCAGCCTGGCGGGTTGAAAATTGAGCCTCTATTGTTTTGTGTCCTACAAATAACACCTACACTTCCGCGAGATACAAAATGATAGGCAGAGTTGCGGGTTGGTTGGTTAAACATGTACTTTTATAAAGTATGGACATCAGATTGTATAGAACATATCCGAATCCGTGATTCCATACTTGGGCACCTTTTGTTTCGCGCGTTCGCGGCCTGGCGGGCTGAAAATTGAGTATCTATTGTTTCGTGCCCTACAAATAGCACCCACAGTTCCGTGATACACAAATTGACAGTGGGAGTTGCGGAGATGAGTTTCTATATAAAGTATAGACATGAGATTTTATACAACATATACGGATCGCTTATTCCATACTTAGGCACTTATTTGATCGCGGGTTCGCGACCTGGCGGGCTGAAAAAATACTGAATATTGTTCTGTGTCCTACAAATAGCACGCAAATTTCCGCGATATACAAATTGATAGCACGACCTACGAGTTGCTTGGCTGAACATTGCATTTGTACTTTTCTAGAACATATGCAGATTCTTCGTTCCTTGTACTACAAATAGCAACCACATTTTCACGATATACAAATTGACAGGAGGACCTACGGGTTGCTTGGTTGAACATTGTATTTGTATTGTTATAGAACATATGTGGATTCTTCATTCCATACTTGGGCACGTTTTGGATCGCGGCTTGGCGGGCTGAAAATTAAGTATATATTGTTATGTGTCCTACAAATAGCACCTACACTTCCGCGATATACAAATTTAAAAGCGAGCTTCTGGACATAGTCTCTATATAAAGTATGGAATGAGATTTTATACAACATATGCGGATTCCTTATTCCATACTTACGCAGTTTTTGGATCCTGGATTCGCGGCCTGATAGACCGAAAATAGAGTCTCTATTGTTTCGTCTCCTACAAATAACACCCAGATTTCTGTGATATACAAATTGACGGTGGGAGTTGCGGAGATGAGTCTTTATATAAAGTATCAACATGAGATTTTATAGAGCATATCTGGATCCCTGTTTCCATATTTAGGTAGTTTTTTGATCGCAGGTTTGTAGTATGGCGGGTCGAAAAAAGAGTCTATTGTTCCCTGTCCTACAAATAGCACTGAGATTTCCGCGACATACAAATTGACATGAGTCGCCACGGGATGCTTGGCTGAACATTGCATTTGTTTTGTTCTAGAACATATGCACATCCCTCATTCCATAATTGGGCACTTTTTTGAAACGCGGGTTCGCGGGCGAGTGGGATGAAAATTAAGTATCTATTGTTTCATATCCTACAAATAGCACCCACACTTCTGCGATATACAAATTGACACGCAAACCTGTGGACATAATCTGCATATAAAATATGGAATGAGATTTTACAGAGCATATGTGGATCACTAATTGCATACTTAAGCAGTTTTTGGAGCACATGTTGGCGGCCTGGCGCACCGAAAATAGTCTATTGTTTCGTCGCCTACAAATAGCATCCAGACTTCAGCAATATACAAATTGACAGGTGGACTCGGGTTGCTTTGTTGAACATTGGACTTTTATTGTCCCGTTGCGATCCCGTATCAATTTCATAGTAAGCGATTTTTTTTATCGAGGGCTCTAGAGCTGTCCGCGACATATAAATTGACATGAGTCGCTACAGACTGCTTGGCTAAACATTGCATTTGTATTGTTCTAGAAGATATGCGGATCCCTCATTCCATACTTGGGCACTTTTTGGATCGCGGGTTCGTGACCTGGCGGGCTGAAAATTAAGTATCTACTGTTCTGTATCCTACAAATAACACCCACACTTCCGCGATATACAGATTGACACGCGGACTTGGGGACAAAGTCTGTATATAAAGTATGGAATGAGATTTAAACAACATATGTGAATCACTAATTGCATACTAATTGACAGGTGGACTAGGGCTGCTTCGCTGAACATTGGAATTTTATTGTGCCATTGCGATCCCATATCAATTTCATAGTTAGCGATTTTTTTTGATCGGGGGCTCTGGGGCTGGCGAGCTGGAAATTGGGCTTCTATTGTTCCGCGCTATACAAATAAATTGTTCTACAACATATGCGGACCTACGAGTTTCTTGGCTGAACTTTGCATTTGTATTGTTGTAGAACATATGCAGAGTCCTCATTCCATACTTGGGCACTTTTTGGATTGCGGGTTGGCGGCCTGGCGGGATGAAAATTAAGTATTTATTGTTCCGTGTTCTACAAATATCACCTACACTTCCGCAATATACAAATTTACACGTCGTCTTGTGGACATAGCCTTTATATAAAGTATGGAATGAGATTTTATACAACATATGCAGATTCCTCATTCCATACTTAGGCAGTTTTTGGATCGTGGGTTTGCGGCCTGGCCGGTCGAAAATAGTGTCTATTGTTCCATCTCCTACAAATAGCACCTAGATTTCCGTGACATACAAATTGATAGGAGGAGATGCGGCCTGCTTGGATGAATGGTGCATTTGTATTGTTCTAGAACATATGTGGATCCCTCATTCCATAGATGGGCATTTTTTGGATCACGGACTCGCGGTCAGGTGGGCTGAAAATTAAGTATGCAAAACCCTCATTGCATACTCACAAGTGGACTCGGGTTGCTTCGTTGAACATTGGACTTTTATTGCCCCATAGCGATTCCGTATCAATTTCATAGTTATCGATTTTTTTCTATCGGGGGCTCTGGGGTTGGCGGGTTGCAAATTGGGCCTCTATTGTTCCCCATTGTACAAACACATTGCTCTAGAACATATGCGAATCTCTCATTCCATACATGAGCACTTTTTGGATCGTTGATTCGTGACCTGGCGGGCTTAAAATTAAGTATCTATTGTTCCATGTTCTACAAATAACATCTTCACTTCCGTGATATACAAATTGACAAGTGGACTTGTGGACATAGTCTCTATATTAACTATGGAATGAGATTTTATACAACATATGCAGATTCCTCATTCCATACTTGGGCAGTTTTTGGATCTCGGGTTGGCGGCCTAGCGGGTTGAAAAAAGAGTCTCTATTGTTCTGTGTTCTATAAATAACACCTACACTTCCATGATATACAAATTTACACGTTGTCTTGTGGACATAGCCTTTATATAAAGTATGGAATGAGGTTTTATACAGCATATGCAGATTCCTCATTCCATACTTAGGCAGTTTTTGGATCGTGGGTTCGCGGCCTGGCTGGTCGAAAATAGTGTCTATTGTTCCGTCTCCTACAAATAGCACCCAGATTTCCGCAACATACAAATTGACAGGAGGAGATGCAAGCTGCTTGGATGAACAGTGCATTTGTATTTTTCTAGAACATATGTGGATCCCTCATGCGACTACAAATAAGCAAACATTCTTACTTGCAAACTGCAAACTAAACATCAAACAAGGAATATAAAATGAAACCACCGCATCAAAACTTACTCTGAAACGATGAAATGCAGAAGCACAACTCGAATCACCAGCGAAACAACAACAAGCAGCAACCGAGAAACCATCGAACAAGAACCACTCACCGAACCAGTAAACAATGTATGTAGCCTCAACGATTACGAGGATGAAGCATACAATGGCAGCAACCGACAAACTAGTGAAGAAGAAGCAATCACTGAACTAGTAAACAATGTATGTATCTTCAATGGTAGAACAAGGACAAAACATACAATGGCTATTGAACTCGTGGTAGACAATCAAGTGCAAATTCACTGTAACTGTATACAAAATTTCGAGGAAAAATGTACTCTGAGAACCATATTTACATAAACATTTAAGACTCTCAGGTTGTCTAAGCACCTCGCGGAATGCAAACATTTAAGCTGTCAGGGGTGTTGCAGAACATCACATCATGTGAACATTTACGCAGTCAGCCCTATTGACGCATCTCAGAATAAGTGTCAATACATTTCAAGAAATATACATCCCCCAAAGATGCTATAAACTTTGGAATTCTTAATCACTACAAATCTTGGATATCAAAACTTTTCAATATGCTTATTACATATCAAAACTTGCGGATATATTCGGGTAGCAGAAAATGCTAATACAAACATTCGAACTAATGCTAGCATTAATCAACCTT
>JZKD02S1597022.1:128767-146829 GCA_000966675.3 Picea glauca | reverse complement strand
ATCCATTTGGAAGAGACCATTGATTTGTCCTTTGGCCTTGGCACAATGTCCCAAACATTGTTCTTTAGAATAGACCTGTATTCCTCAAGCATGGTGTCCTTCCACACTTGTAATTTATCTGCTTCTTCAAATGAAGAAGGTTCGACATCACTAATGTTGCTCATCAGTGCAACATAGCTTCCATACCTACGAGGCCTCTTACTTTCCCTGCAAGTTCCTTTGGGAGCAACTATCTTTTCTGCTTCCTGCACTGTTTATTTAAGCCATGCTGGCTTCCTTTTGGTTGGAGGTTCTTCAAGAGTTCTTTCCAACTCTTCAGCAGGTTCTAGGGGCTCATCACTTGGCCCTTTATGAGGTTCCTCCCTCTGATCATCTGACTCTTCACTTTCAGACGGGGGTGAAGCTGGCTGAACCGCTTTTGGTTCTTGTTGTAGCTCTCTGGATTTCTTGAATGCGACTTTCTCATGGAAAGTCACATCCTTGCTTACCTCTATCTGCCTCTGACCTAGTACATATATCTTGTAAGCCTTGGAGTTCTCGCTATACCCCACAAAAATCCCTTTCTTGCTCGACGATTCCATCTTTGTCCTCTTTTCCTTAGGGACACAAATATATATTGGACACCCAAATATCCTTAGATGTCCTTCTTTAGGTTTGGTTGCTGAGAAGACCTCTTCAAGAGTCCTTTCCTTCAAGATAGCACGAGGACACCTGTTCTGAATATACACGGCAGTGGAGGTAGCTTTTGCCCATAATGAATTAGCAGATCCTGGTCAAACATCATGGCTTTCGCTGCCTCACAGATTGTTCCGTTTTTCCTCTCAGTGACACCATTTTCTTGAGTGTTATATGGCACGGTCAACTGTGTCTTGATTCCTGCTTTCTTGCAGAAATCCTCAAACTGGAGGGATTCAAACTCTCTTCCATTGTCTGTTCTAAGAGTTCTGATGTGTTTCCCTGTCTTCTTTTCAATAAAGGCTTTATATTCTTTGAACTTATCAAATGTGTCACTTTTTGCTTTAAGGAAATAGATCCAACATTTTCTAGAGAAATCATCAATAAAGATGACATAATACAAGCAACCACTAAGAGAGGGAGATGACATGGGACCACACACATTAGAATGAACCAAATCTAAGATTCCCTGAGCTCTACTATCACTACTAGGAAATGCTTTCTTTATATTTTTACCAAGCATGCATCCTTTACAATTATCATTTTTACTAAAAGAGATAGAGGGCATGCCACATACCATATTCTGCAGGTCTGGAAGTGCTTTGTAATGAAGATGACCAAGCCTTCTATGCCACAACTCGTTGGAACTAGTCACATCATGAGCTAATGCCTGAACTGACTATCCTGTCACAACATACAATCCTCCTCTGCGAGTCCCAATAGGTTCTGCAAGTGCCTTCCTGTCCTTGAAGATCACCCAATATCCCTTGTCCTCAAGGGTTGCCATTGATAATAGATTCTTATTGAACCTTGGTACATATAACACTTCATCAACATAAAGCATTGCCCCAGATTCCAATCTGAAGGAGATAGAGCCTACTCCCTCTATCTTCTAACATTTGTCATCCCTAAGCTCAACTTGCTCTGCAAAACATTTCTTCTTGAAATCTGAAAGTGTCTCCTTGTATCCTGTTATGTGCTTTGATGCACCGTTGTCTACTAACCAAGTTCTCGACCCTGTGATAAATGTATTGGATAAAGCAGAAACCAAGTAATATTCTTTTCTATTTTCTCTTTCATTAGAAGGATTTTTCTGATTTCTTTTGGATTCATCATCCTCAACAATTGAGGCATGGTGTTTCCCTTTCCTTGGACCTTTCTTCTTAGACCAACAGTCTCTAGCAAAGTGACCCAACTTATTGCAATTAAAACATTTAATCTTAGATGTATCGAGATTCTTGCCTTTGAACGTACCTTTAGTATTTATCTTCTTTTGAGAGCCTTTTTGGAAAGTGACCTTGTTCTTTCCCTTGAATCTTGATGCTAATGTCGGATGCTCTTCTTTGGATGGGTCACTCCTGGTAGCAGTGCGACTCTCCTCTTGGAGACAATCATGCCATAACCTCTCAAACGTGGGTTGAATCTCTCTCCCACTCACGCTAGATAAGAAAATCTCCCATGACGAAGGAAGACCATCAAATATGGCCTGCACTAAGTCATCATCATCCACTGTGACACCTGTGACCAAGAGCCGATCTCTGATCTGGGCTATCTTGGAACAGAAAGATGCAACTGATTCACCTTTCCCCATCTTCAAAAACTTAAGTTTGTGCTTAAGTGTCCTCTTCTGACTTGGTGCCTTTTTCTCATACAGATTTACCAAGGTATCCATACATTCCTTGGCAATCATTAATGAAGTCATTGCTGGCATTATACTGTCTTTGACTGAGTCAAAGATAATGCGCTTGGCCTTTGCTTGATTCTTTCTGAAGGCCACTCTTCTTGCATTAGAGGTGGGTTCCTCCATCATTGAGGTCACATACTGCTCAAGATCATGCTCCTGCAAGATATTCATTACCCTGAGCTTCCACACATTGAAGTTGGAAGCTCCCTCTAACCTGTCTTTAGGTATGACAGAAACGAAAGACATCTTTGAACAAAAAACTTAGAATTGAGCTGGATAAAGCTTGAATCCCTTGGACCTGTGTGGGCTCACAAACTAAAGCACCAAGCTCTGATACCATGTTAAATTTTTCAAGCATATATATATATATCAATGTCAAAGTGTTTTACTGTTCTTTTATTTTCTTCCACTTTAAACAAAAACTTGATCTTTCAACCAACAAAAATGGACACTTGAAATGATGAACAATAGTAGAAGAACTACTCAAATAGGATCTCACACATGCACAAGAATTTACCTCGGAGAAACCCAAGAATGGAGAAAACTCCAGCAAACAATCTTCCTTTATTTGCAAAAAATATGTAAGATCATATACAATAAACCACCATGAAATATGCTCTTGATTGAGCTTGCTAATACCTGACTATATGACCAGCAAACAACAAAATACTTCGCTGTCTTTTACTGTTATAAACAAACACTACTAGCAAAATCAACTGCAATAAATCAGCAGCAAAGCTGCAATAAATTAACTCAAGTGCTGCCCTCTCTCACTGTGTAGAATAAAAGATAGAAGTACTAGACTCATACGCTGCCCTCTCTTGTTCACCTACAAACAATATCCTCCTTCCCTTCACTCTTGCGTTGCATAACAAGTGAATGATGAAGAGGGATCGAGCTCTGTATATAATAGGCACAAGAAAGAGAGAAGAGTGAACTCGAATTAGGAACAAAATGCATGTGATTACAACTCACCTTTAGACTAGACTTCACAACTCAACTCGAATTGTAACTTGACTTTGCATGGCACGACAACTCGTCCTTGAGACTTGATGTTGCATGGCATGACAACTCGACATGCAACTTGACATGCAACTCGACATGCAACTCGACTTGCCAACTTGAGTTTAGACCACTCGAACTTGACATGCAACTTGACTTTTACAACTTGAGTTTGACAGCGCAAACTAGACATGCAACTCGACTTTTACAACTTGAGTTAGGCAACTGAGATTAGACAATCAACTCGACTTTCTTTTCATGGTGGATAAGGTTGCATGTGCCAACGCACTAGATCAATAGATTTACATTGTTTGCATAAGGAAGATTGTTTGTTTCTAGCTCATAGGAATTGTACATTCAACCTAACTTTTGCTTGATGCCTTGACCTTTGCTCATGGTTCACAAGGCTTGACTAAACTCACAGAGGTTGTATGTTCACCCTGACTTTTGCACTAGTCTGTCTATGCTCACAGAGGTTGTACGTTCCCTTTGACTTTTGCATTAGACTTACATCTTCACTTTGTATTAGACTTACAAGGCTTCTTCCTTGCCTTGGCTAGACTCACAAGATCATATAGCATCTCGTTTGTCCTGACTTTTGGTTTGACTCACAGAGGTTGTATGTTCCCCCTGGCTTTTGTTGATACCTCACAAGACTGGTTGATTCTCCAAATCTCCCTGGCTAGCCTCAAGGTGGCCCACATGGGCTCTCATTGGAGAATGACTGTCGATGCTACCAAATTTAACACTCTCATGTCATGAATTGTTCACGGCTCTTCCCAATCTTTGATTGCCTTGACCTTCATAGGGTCCATGCGAATGCATCCTTGGCCGATCCAATGCCCCAAGAACTGTATCTAAGTCTACTAAAAAACACACTTGGATTTCTTCAAAAACAACTTGTTCCGTCGTAGTGCTTCAAAGACTTGTGCCAAATGCTTCTTGTGCTCCTCCATACTTTCGCTGTACACTACAATGTCATCCAAATACACCACAACGAACTTGTCCAAAAGCGGTCACAACATGCCATTCATCAATGTGCAAAAGGTTGCAGGAGCGTTGCACAACCTGAAAGGTATAACTAGGAACTCATAGCTCCCATACCTCGTCACCATGGCTGTCTTTGCTTTGTCTCCTTCTGCAATTCGCACATGATAATACCCATGTTACAAGTTCAAATTTGAAAAGACCTTGGCCTTGGCCAACTTTTCAAAGCAATCGACAACTAAAGGAAACATGTATCAACTCTTCACAGTTTGTTTATTCAATGCTTGGTAGTCCAATCACATCCTTAGCTCTGAAGTGTTCTTTTTCTTTTGAAAGAGAACCAGGGTGCCATATGGGGACCTGGACGGACGAATGAAGCCAACATCAATCAATTCTGTCAATTGTCTCTTCAACTTGTACAACTCAGGCCCAGACAATCGGTAAGGATTGTCGGTGGCTACAACCCAGGCTCTAGCTCTATACGGTGGTCAATAGTGCGTTGCAGTGGGAGCACTTTCAACAACTCATCCGACACTCTGTTTGCAAAATCACCCACAAGTCAGTGAGCTCCGGTGGAACAAGCGTCCCCACTCCATCCTCTTGAACTTCTCCAACAATTGTTGCGTAAATCTGCGATCCGTTCCATCTTGCTGCTCTCTTCATACTCAATGCAGACACAAGCTGCACTTTTCCACCAGACTTCCTTGTGGTTGTGCGCACATCCCAAGCCTTATGTTCACCAAGTATAACCATCTTGTCCTTCCATGGCATGAGAATCGAATGCATCCTCCTCAGGAACTCTTGCCCAATAATCACTTCAAAGTCATCCATAAGCATCACCATGAAGTTAACCCGACCTTCCCATTCACTGTAATGTTTCCAAGCGATTTTGCCTGGAAACTCGGGTGATTTTCTGACCTTTTTTGTTTGTTTATGTAGGGTTTTGCTTTAGGAAGTTGCGCTCTAGTTATTTTGTGATTTGTTTATAGCATATAGAAGACAATGATAAATGTAGTTCACAAGACATAAAAGAAACACAACAAATATCTTAGAAAAACTTCAGATCTGACCTTTATTTAGTAAAATAAGCTGATCTACATACATAGATCTATAGATTTGGTACAATAGGGCAAGATAGAGAAGCCTAGGTTGCATGTGCCCTTTAGATACAATAATATAGAGAAATAGGGCCTCCTAGGTCCCCCAAAACTGAATTGGTCAATACAAGATCAATTTCTTTCCTTGGAACTCTGTAACCTTTAGATCTGGTGCTAATGCGTCCCCCACTGGTTGGAGAATCTAGGAATTTTGGCCTCCTTGCAGAGGACCTCCAAATCTTATGAAAACATTGCCAAACTATAGATCGGGAGTTGTAGATTGCATATGGAGCAAGTATGGGGTCAAACCCTCAGATCTAACCTTCCAACCCAAGTCCTCCTCAAGGAATGATGCACCCTTCTTTAGCAAATACGCCCAACTGAATAATAAAATAGATATGCAGAAGAAAACCCTCAAACAACTGATGCAAAAGGGTGTTATGGGGTTAGCAACCACTCCTGAAATGTGTTCTATTGTAGATCTAGCCTCCCCAAGGCAAATGGAATCTTTTCTCCTCAACTAGTGCACCCAACCTGTGCCCTGCTTGCACAAATGACTCTTTAATTGAATTTGGATTAAATAGAATGGCGAGGGAGGAATCTTTCACCTCCTTGGCCAAGCTTGGACCAGGAACAGAGGGATCTTTCACCTCCTTGTTGGTCTCTAGGGTTTCTTGACTCAAAACCCCCAAAACATAAGCTGCATAGCTCAAATGAACTCAATAGAAGAATATCATGAATGAGGAGTGAGGCGCCCTCCTCTCTCTTTTATACCTCCATCTTCTAATTTTTTGTTGAGTTGCTTTATGATTTTTACTAAGGTTATTGTTTTAACTTCTCCTTTAGTCAATAACCTTTTTCCCTTTTCATCCAAGTCACTTTAATAAAATAACCTTAATTCACTTAGTGACACATTTAGCGCCTCCTACCCCTTTTTTTCCCCATTGGACTATAGTCTAGAGGGGTGCTAGACTACTAAGTCCTCCATGGTCCTTTCAAGGAGAGGGGAACATTACACTTACCAAGCCGAATGTGAACCGAGGAGGCAACACCAACTGTTGCCTTTGCCTTAGAGTTTACTGCCTTCATCGCAACTCTGCATGGGGAGACTCTAAGTCCCAACTCCTTTGCTATCTCAGTCTTTAGAAAGTTGCGTGAGGCACCTTAGTCAACCAGAGCTTGCACCGTTCTTCCGTTGATAACCAAATCCACAAAACATAATTGATGGTCTTGGTTGGCAAGCTTTCCACCCAAGACACTCAACGCACCAACCCTTCATTAGCTTGGTGCAAACCGAGCCTTGCCACTCTTTCTGTGTTAAGTGAAAAAGACAAACAAAATCACAATACAACATACCTGCGTTTCGCTTGTCTTTTGCAGATTGTGTGGGAATGCCCCTTGGTCCACCACTTGGTTCCAAGGTGTGTTGTCACAAGTCCCTGTATATCCTGGTTCACTGGCCAAACCAAGACTCTTCTACCTTAGGTTGCGGCAAGACACTTGACTCGACCTGCCTTGAGTCATCCACGACCTGTTTTCGTTGTATGACTTCATCTGGTTTTGTCCAAGGAGTCGAACCACCCCGTGTCACTCCACTTTTGGGCTGTGTTGTTTCTTTGCAAAACCCTTCATTGCGAAACATCTCTGATACCATCTGTCACGCCCCCAAGAGTCACGCCCAAGTCTAACCTTGGCATTTTGTGAACGTGCAACACTGTGGTGGTTCTCCCTTGGCAGCTTCGCTCAACCAAGGATACTTCACCCAGACTACACCTCTTCTCCTAGAGCATACCCATACTCTGTTCTAGGCTACGGACAAGTTACATTCTTACTCTACGCAACTTAGTTTATACTTAAACATTTGTTAGCTCTGTTTAACACTTAGTCAATTGGGCATACAACAGAAAACATGCGAAGCACAAGAGACAGATATATAGTGTGGGCGACACAAACCATGCCTAATACCCAACTTTGTTTATTTATATTGCGAAACAGAAACAAGCTTTCCAAAGAGGGTGCTACTATCCCAGTTACAAAGAATGGGCAGAGTCTCAAGACTCTGCGTTCCACATTAGAACTATTCAGATCTGCGATTCCATCACACCAAGACTTCCCCTTTGCTGTTCCTTCTTGCCTCAGCCTAAGGTGTGCCCCTCCTAGTGTGCCTAGCCTTAGAGCTCCATCTTTTGCCTTCACTTGGTTTTCTTTGGCTTCATTTGGATGTGCGCCCTTACTTTTAGATGGACTCCAAGGGACACTTGTGCAAAACGCCGTGTCTCTTTGATGCGTTGCCCCTTCTCGAATCATCACACTCAACCGGTCATTGCGCTCATTCGTGGATCCAGTGCTCCCATCTAAGTCCGTGCTCCCATCAACTGTTCGTTTCTTGGACTGGCTCGCCCCATCCTTGGGTGTGTGCCCCTTGTCTCGTGCTCTTCCTTGTGTCGATCATCACGATTTTTCGTGGGTGTGTTGATGGAGTCATTTGACCTCTTCGGCGCGCCCATGCTGCTAAGGGCAGATGGGTCCACAACTTGGACATGTTCCCAAGTTGCCCCGCCCTTGCCCAAATGCAACCCAAGTCTTCATAGTTCGCTGCAAGGGAAGAAGGGTGTGTGCCCCATTGGGCGCGCACGTCACCATCGTGGCGCAAGGTGCTCTCGCCCACACCCAAACATCTTCATTTTCCCAATCGATCGTTTCCTCCTTGTGCTCTTCTTCCGTTCATTGCCAAATCTGCCCAAGGAGCGCTCCTGCCCACACCCAAACATCTTTGTTTGCCCAATTGATCATTTCCTCCTTGTGCTCTTCGTCTGTTCGTCGCAGAATCTGCCCAAGGAGCACACCTGCTCGGTGGGTGTCTCAGAAGGCCTTACATATATAAACGTGTGATTTGGATATATGAATGTATTGGGTTATTTGGAGGTGGTTCTTCTATTCTCTAAGGAGTTACTCCGTGACTCATCTCTTTTATTTATTTTGTGTTTGTTCTCCACCAACAGAAGGCACAACGAAAGTGTGGTAGGCCAATAACCCACAAGTCCTAGGATCGTAACCTAGCTCTAATACCAAATGTTATGTTCTAAATGCTTAAATTATCATGTTAAACCAGAGTACACAAAGACGTGAGCATGGAGCACAACTCCAAATCACATGTTTGTATTAATAATGAGTACATGACATCTAGATATGCCTATTCACTCATTGCACATGTAAGCCCTTTATTAGTCCGACTCCTATTACATATATAATTGCCCCATTAGATATACATTTAACCCCATGTATGGCCCCCTTGTGGTCATATCACATAATACCTAGAGCCATCTACATTTGTCCCACTCTAGATTTATCTTATTCAACAAGCGTGGTTGAAGTCAAGCTCAACAAAAATTTTGGCATAGGTCACAGTGTTTCTTACTCTATGCAGCTTAGTTGTATACTTAGACATTCGTTAGCTCTGTTTAACACTTAGTCAATTTGGCATACAACAGAAAACATGCGAAACACGAGACATATATATAGTGTGGGCGGCACAAACCATGCCTAATACCCAACTTTGTTTATTTATATTGCGAAACATAAACAAGCTTTCCAAAGAGGGTGCTACTGTCCTAGTTACAAAGAAGACTCTGCCTTCCGCATTAGAACTATTCAGATTTGTGATTCCATCACATCAAGACTTCCCCTTTGCTGTTCCTTCTTGCCTCAACCTAAGGTGTGCCCCTCCTAGTGCGCCTAGCCTCAGAGCTCAATCTCTTGCCTTCACTTGGTTTTATTTGGCTTCGTTTGGTTGTGCGCCCTTGCTTTTATATGGACTCCAAGGGACACTTGTGCAAAATACCGCGTCTCTTCGATGCATTGCCCCTTCTCRAATCATCACACTCAACTGGTCGTCGCGCTCATTCGTGGATCCAATGCGCCCATCTAAGCCCACGYGCCCATCAAGTATTCGTTTCTTGGACTGACGCGCCCCATCCTTGGGTGTGCACCCCYTGTCTCATGCTCTTCCTTGTGTCGATCATTGCGATTTTCCGTGGGTGTGCTAATGGATTCGTTTGACCTCTTCGRCGCGCGCATACTACTAAGGGCAGATGGGTCCACAACTTGGACATGCTCCCAAGTTGCCCCGCCCTTGCCCAAATTCAACCCAAGTCTTTGTTGTTCGTTGCAAGGGAAGAAGGGTGTGTGCCCCCTTGGGTGCACACGTCACCATCGTGGCCCAAGGTGCTTCTGCCCACACCCAAACATCTTCATTTTCCCAATCGATCGTTTCCTCCTTGTGCTCTTCTTTCATCCGTTGTCGAATTTGCCCAAGGAGCGCTCCTGCCCACACCCAAACATCTTTGTTTGCCCAATTGATCGTTTCCTCCTTGTGCTCTTCGTCCGTCCATTGTAGAATCTGCCCAAAGAGCACACCCGCTCGGTGGGTGTCTCAAAAGGCCTTACAGATATGAATGTGTGATTTGGATATATGAATGTATTGGGGTACTTGGAGGTGGTTCTTCTATTCTCTAAGGAGTTACTTTGTGACTCATCTCTTTTATCTATTTTGGATTTGTTTTGCACCAACAGAAGGCACAACGAAAGTGTGGTAGGCCCATAACCCTCAAGTCCTAGGATCATAACCTAGCTCTAATACCAAATGTTATGTTCTAAATGCTTAAATTATCATGATAAACCAAAGTACACAAAGATGTGAGCATGGAGCACAACTCCAAATCACATGTTTGTATCAATAATGAGTACATGACATCTAGATATGCCTATTTACTGATTGAACATGTGGGCCCTTTATTAGGCCGACTCCTATTACATATATAATTACCCCATTAGATATACATTTAACCCCATGCCCCCCTTGGGGTCATATCACATAATACCTAGATCCATCTACATTTGTCCCACTCTAGATTTATCTTATTCAACAAGCATGGTTGAAGTCAAGCTCAACACAAATTTTGGCATAGGTCACAGTGTCCCTTTCAATGTAATTGATGTCTGCTTTAATATATCCGCCCAATACATTACCAATATTTTCCCAATTTGTTGGATGCCACATATGGAAGGGGAAGGTTTGACAATTTTACCCATAATGGGGTTGTAATTATCATGGTAGTAGGGCTGAAATTCGGGAACCATGTTTTGACCAGCTCTATCTCGAAATAATGGTCCCTCTTCTAAAACTTTCTTGTGATCTTCGATGTTGCAAGCGGAAACAACAAAGAAACATTTGGAACAGAGATGTACCTTGTAGTTTGTGGACCATGTGGGAGATAATCCATTTGTGCAACATTGTTGTTGTGGCCAAAACCCATTGAATTGACAGATTAGGTCTTGGTTTTAGTAGTTTGAGCTAATGACATGAATACTTGACTCTCGAATATGTAACACTAGAGTATCTATTGATCTCTCCACCATGAAGGTGTTGGCTTAAGGATTCTTCATATTTGACGAGGATGATTTGTTTTGGATTGTGTCTTTGAGAGAACAATGCCTTGAGGAGGAGGGTGTGCCATTGTTTGGGACTCCTCAATGAAGTCACAACACCAAGAAAACCATTGTATCTTTGTCAATGCTATATGTGGATAGCAAGCAATTATCAAATAACTATTTGCTAGCAAAGAGCATTGATTGTTGGTTTGGGGGAATTTCTTTCTTAAGCTGCAACTTTCACTTTAAAACAACTATAATGCGTGCAAATTTCACCTTGAAATGTGACAGTCTTCCTTTCCAGAGATTTTGCAAAGCTTTGGAATCCCTGTCATAGGTCAAAACCATGTTCAGGTGTTTCATCAAACAATTTACGCACAAAATTGATAAATTATGTTTTTCTCTCGAAAACATTGTCGCTCTTTATTTAAAAAAAATATACATTTTCAACATGCTTATACGAACCAATACTTACACACAAACACCAAAGTTCACACCGAAGTGCGTACAATATTGCTTAAGTTCTAAGGTTGAAAACCCCATCTGTAAACTAAACCATTGACTTGAGGTGCTGAAAATTTGCATTCCATAGACACTGATGACTCAAAAGTTTTGTTCCATGACACACAATTCTCATGCATGAGAAGAGAACCACTAAACCCTCGCGGAGGTGTGAAACTTCGATACCACAGTGTATCCAAATTATAGTGAAAAAACAGAGGAGCGTTGTCATAAAGGTCGAGCACCTTGAATTTTCCCATTTCCATAAATCAAGTTTAAAAATGAGATGAGCCCTAGCCCCAAATCAATTAGAGGCTAGGGTCGCACATTACTAGGTTTTGAAACAAGTTCCATGGAGGCTAAGACCATTGTTGCCAACCACCTCGTCTCCTGAAGAGATGTCGTTGAACAAAAACCCTTCGTGTCACCATTGCCAACCTGTTGAATAGAGACAAAGTTGAGCACTAGACATAGACCATCGAGAATGAGCAAGGACTAAGAGTATGCTCAATGTCGAACAGAGGCCAACCTTTTGTAGAGCTACCTTAGGGAAGAGAAACTTGAGATTGAAGAGAAGAAAATTTGTTGCTTTGCCGACATCCATTTGCAAAGGCCCCAGCGAAAGGAACAAAGAACGAGCTTGTTGTCGCTAGATCCCCCATCTACTGGAGTCTCGCGTTGAAACCCCAAGGTAGCAGAGGAGTAAACCGACGTCGTTGTGCTCCACCTTCCACTTGTAGAGACCCCACCAAATGGAGCAAACCTGAGCTCATGCTACCTTCTACATCCAGAGACAACATTGAAAGGAATAGAGCAAACCTAGCTCGTGCCTCCATTGCTAAGAAGCTCGAGTGGGACCTTGAGGAGAAGCTTAACCGAGGCCATAAGTTGCCTTCAACATGCTCTCAAAAACTAAACCTTGATCATTCTATTTTCCAAAACAATCCCACCATCGTCTCCTCAAAATCTCGTTATTCATGTGCACAACTATTTTGACAAATAGTTTGCCAACACTTTGTCTAACTAACCTCATGTTTGGCACTTCCCTCTAGATCTATATCAGCAACAACTTTAGAAGATTCCCTTATATTATATCTATATCATACTATACCGAGCTTTCTTCATTCGACATCGGAGGTTAGGAGAGATGGGTCTATTTCATGACAGACCTACCTCATTACTTTTGGTTCTTCTTATTCCTGGATCTTTTCCTCCTATACATCTCCACCTCTGAGCGGGTTTTTGGACTTGAAGTGGAGGGTTGTTCATCTCATCTTAGCCCTCATTCTCTACTCTACCTTACTCTATTTTACTTTCTGTGTCTTGCCTTTTATAAGAGACCTTTTGTTACTCCTGCTTTGTAATGACATCATTGTACTTAGTAGTTCCTTTAACCTACTTTCGTGGTCATCAGTCGATCATTAATAAATTATCCTATCTTACATTTAGAGAAATATGCTCGCCAACTCTGTCATAAAAATGTAAACTGCGAGTATTTCTTTCTAGAAGAACTTGGTATTGTCGATGCCCTTTGTAATATCCATGGATGGATGGCACAAATTCATCTTCTAATTATCAAGCAAATCCAATGGCACAATGAATGCATATTTTCTTATGATGCTAGCAGGACATTGTTGAGGGTTGAAGCTACTCCTTTGGCTATGCTTGCATGTCCTCATCCTCATCTAGAGCCCCTAGGGTTTTTCGATTATACATCAAATCCCTTTGAAATTGCAATAGGTCACCCAACTGCGGAGGATATTTGGTAGTACAATGCAGATTGTAGAAGTTGATCTTAGGCTTGCAAATAGATTTCTGATTTTGTCGATCTTAATATACAAGTCTATTGCTTTGTGTTTTCATCATTTTTGAAACCGTGGGCATGTTTCGTGCTTTGGTTTGCTAGAAATAGATTCACATGGGACATCTTTAGAGGGGTTTGAAAATCCTAGGCATTCAGATGTTCACATGAGTGCTATTTAGCTTGATCAAATTAAACATATTCATCATTTTTTTTGGATTTCTCCCTATGAAAAGTTATGTTACGTTAATAATTTCCTCAAAAATTTCGATTGTAATCCATCATCTAGAGTTCATCACTAGACAAGATACAAATAAATTTTAAAACTTTAAATCCAAATTTCAAAATCTTAAGAGTTAAGATCAAACTAAAATACACGAAGTGTATAAGGCTTAAGCATAGTTGTTAAATCCACGAAACCCAAAAGTGGATCTAAAAATGAATCCTTGTTTCGTACCAAAAGAAAATATGGGGTAGATCCTGAGTTGTTACTTTATGCGGGAGGCATAGTAGTGCAACAATGATTTGAACACAATGAAGGCATTGGTCGATGAACTTGCAACAGTTGTAGTTGACATCTTGAGGAATATTCTAAGTTTCCAAGGTTTGTGTGTGCAAGACTGTGGGTGGGTATGGGTATGGGGATGAATACACCATTTTTGAAAACTAGGGTGCATGGTTGTGTAGGGTGCCTCACATTTATAGAATTATAAATATGTAAAAATAAGAATTAGAATTTATTTACAACATTAAAACTTACAATATAAAATAACATGATTTGTTGATTAATGATATTATATTCAACAACCAAAATTCATTAATAATTTCATATTTAAATTTCCATATTCGGTGATAAATGGCATGATCATAAATGTTCAAAATTAAAAAATCAAAATGTTTCATGAAGTACCTGCAAAAAGTGCTCAATGGCATTTGCTATTCAGTGAAAATTTATTAGTAGAGACAAGACTTATGGCTTTATGTCTCCTGCTGCATTTGCACGATCTTCATCTTCATCTTCTAGATTCTTGGTCAAGAGGCTTTCCAAGTACTTGTCGTGGTCAAGCATTGACTCATATATTAGGTTTGTAATTGTAGGCAACTCAACAAGTCCATTCGATTCAATCAATTCATCAACACACATAACATCATTTGTGTTTTTTTCCCATTTCTTGGAAGGACCCTCCTTATACCCTTGGGTGTCTTCGAGCAAGAAGTAGAAGGGTACGACGAATGTAGACTAGGTTCCTTGTCATTTGGAATCCCAATTGGTTTCTCTTCATTGAGTGAAATAAAAGAATAAGTCCCCCAATTCTTGTCTTATGACGAGGAAGTGGAAACTTGTGAGACTAATTGTATAACAAAGTCTTTGTGGAACTTCGTTACTACGCCTATTAGCCAAAGCATCAACTGAGGCAAACATGCATCGAGTACATGAAAATTGGGCAAATTGAGTATGCATGTCATGTGCCTACTTTGTTTAACCAAAATTTCTCGTCATTACAATCATGAATCCCTTTACCCCCCTCTCTTTCAGGGGAGGAGGTTTCTAGATTGTATGTACATGCTCACCATCAGGCACTTCATGGAACATCTCATCAATCAAAAATAATTTCATGAGCATTATAGCTTCCTATTTCTTGGCATCAAAGGTATCTTGGTCAAGGATCACTATGCCTGCAATGGCTTGCAATTCTTCCTAGTTATTGGGCTCTCTCACCCCTTTTCTTGTGACCACTCTTAGCAGGCATCTATAATGAAAAATAACTATCGTCCTCTGTTTTTAGGTATTGAAATTATGACCATTAAATTTTTGATTTCTTTCAAACATAATGTTTGATAGGTTGGCCATTTTAAAATGAATTTTTCGAGTACTTCAAACATGCTTTTTGTGTTATAACTCAAGAACAATTACCATTCTTTTCACTTGGTCAAACACAACCCTATTGTCGTAATTATTGCCAATTGGTGTATTGACACCTTTTTGTTAAGTTTACTTAGGTAAGTAGTATTTTTACTATGTTAGTTTACTTTGGTTATTGTGCATGCGCATATTTTAATTTTTAAATAAGCATGTGCACATCATGTGCACCTTTTGACTTCTCTAGATATATAAGTCATCATGTTAGTGGCATATGTTTTAATGCATTTAGGTGAGATTCGAGAGCACACCTTAAGTGGCATATTCACCTTCACTTGTATCTACTCACATTTAATGCGGTCCTATCCCAAAAGTCCTATAAATCAACATAATCCTTACTTTTAGTGAAGTGAGACATCACATTGTTATGCAAATACAATTTGATTATTGTGGTAAATTTATGATGTCGCACTTAATTTATGATTTTGGGTAAAACCCGAATTTCAATAATAACTTTCCTTCAATTTGGCAATTGTTTCATTGCCCACTCTACACGCACTTTAGAAACTTTTGTCACCTTTACATGCTCTTCTAAGATTTTTTCACGATTTTGTGTTTTTCTAAGTGGGATTGGTTTGTTTTAGCCTCTTATGTGTATTACATGCCTGTTTTACACACCTATAATTTCTTTTGAATTTTCAGGTCGTGACTTTCCTCCACCGTGTCTCATTGTGGTGACTCTCTATTGAGTTTGAATTGCCCTACCCTTGCAACTTTTGTGGTGTGCGACTATGACCTATATTTTTGTGGTGTTTTGTTTCTTTGTTTGAAATCATACTTCTCTACGCGTCATGTGTAGTTTTTGTTCACATAAACTTGATCGTGGCTTGATTGCACTCTATTTGCACCTATGATCGTAGTCTCTATGCTCATGATTTGCATTTTGTTTTAGATTTTTGGCCTTTTTTTGTGCCCAACGTGTGCCATTGTTACATGGTGCCCTATGGCTTGCACATGCCTCCATTAGGATGTATTCATTTGTTGACCTTTAATGTGTTAATTTTTATACCGAGGCAAGTGGTGTTCCTTAGGCTTGGTCTCTTTGCTTAGGGAAATGTGACCACTTTAATGTAAGCCCCTTTTATTTCATAAAGTGAAAGTGACTTAGGAAATAAAAGCTAAGTGGGTCTTTTATTTAAGTTGGGTGAATAAAATATTAAAAAGTGAATTTCATGTGCACTTTATTTTCCACCGTTGATCTAATTAATTATGAGCCTTTGGATCATGTGGACACCCAAAAGTCACTTTGGGTATATGGAAGGTCAAGAGGGGAAAGAGACCATTAAATGTCTCTCATGAGTCCATTGAGAGAACACACAAGCATTCACTGAAGAGAGAGCAGGAAGAAGAGCATTTCTAGAAAAGGAGAGGCACGAATTTCCAGCATTTCTAGAAAAGGAGAGGCACGAATTTCCATGCAAAGGTGGGCACGAAAATTGAGGTGCATACCAACAATTAATGACAGCCATAACCAATCTGTACGGCACAGATTTATGCACATAAATCAAGTTTGATTCTACACATAAATCGAGGCATCCGTACAACATTAATTAAATATGTACCGCTGTACGGATCCTTACAGGCTGCACATAAATCGAGGTCTGTACAGTTGCTGATTGCTGTCTGTACAACGTACGGAATTTCTGAGTCTGTTGGGCTCGGTGTTTGAGGAGGTTATTGGCACATTTTCCAAGGAATATTTGTCTTGGGAAAAGAGAGATAAGTGGTCTCTGCTGTGTATTTAATTTTCTGTTGCAAATGTAATTTTCAGATGCTTGCAAATTAATAAAAGAAACTGCCCTCTCAGAAGAACATGTTTCCCCCACCACCCTGGGGTTTTTTCGTGGGTCATTTTTGGACCAAAATTTCCTTTGTACTGTGGTTGTTTATTGCTGAGTTATTTTTGCATTTAATTTCCAGTCAAAGAAGTTCTCTTGTGTTTCAATTTCAACAATTTCATTTCCAGAATTTAATAATTGTCATAAGATGAATTTTTTGTTCATGGGTTGGGCATTAAACTATGGGAGTGATAAGGAGTGATTGAAACCTGATTGGGGACATCAAATTTCTTCATAATGCCCCTTCTTTCTTGGGTGCCTCTGAAAATTGAGATTCTTATCTCAACACCTTTCTTTCTTCTTTTTCCTGGCACAAAATTTATTTTTTAAATTTACTAGACATATAAATAATAATTGCTCCAAATAATCACTTACCTACTTGTGTCAACCTGCATCATATCGTGCAATGTTGGCTTTCTTTAATTTGTGTGTTATAGTCCTTTAACTCCTTTCTTCTATAGTCTCATAGATTCCTTATTTGTGTCTCCCCACATCACTTCTTCTGTGGCCATAACACCACATCATAAATACGCACAAGTATGTAGGCAAATAATACAAGGTAGAATAGGAGAAAGAAGTGTACTTCACTTGATTGTAGAATAGGAGAAATAAATGTACTTCACTTGATTATTGAATGGAATAGCGTTACAATACACAATGCATATATAGCCCAAGGGGTTAGGTCAATTGGTTCTCACCAATGTTGTTGGGCATTTGGTTAGTTTCGTGCTAGCAAGTGCTCGGTTCAAACCCCCCTAGGTAATGTTCGACAAAACATGGTATCTCCACACAAGACGAACACCTTAAGCAACCACTCACACAATCGGATCAAAGATCAATACACCAGTGTTTTTACGCGATTAAAACCCTCTAAGAGGGAAATAGTCCACGACCCCAATGAACATGGCCACTTGAGGCATGTTATCCTCAGTTTGTATTTCAGGTTGAAAGGCTAAAGGATAAGGGTCAAACTGGCGTAACAGGGACCTACCCCACCCAATGTCACCACAATGAGGAGGTTCTTTCTATTTAGGGTGGCTAAACCCAAGGGAGACGTCCTTGGTAATCTGGGGTTCTGAAAGGCAAAGGCTTAAAAGATCAAGGTGAGTTTTCCCTTCACAGATTA
>JZKD02S1597022.1:103172-117954 GCA_000966675.3 Picea glauca | reverse complement strand
GGCTTGGCCATGTCATAAATAGCCAAGGGAATGCAAGGCACCTTTTTATCCAACGATATTCATGTCACATCTTTATGTTGGTCAAGTGGCCAACTCTCTCTACGCTTCCTTTGCTCATGAACCTACATTTTTGCTTTGTGTCAGGGTTTTTGTTGGCTCAAGCTGTGATGAGACATCTGGGATGACATCGAGGACTTGGATCCATGCTTTTTAAACTTGACGAGTTAATCAATTTGACTTGTGAATCCCTTAATTCAAACCACTCTTTGAGATTTTGGGGTAAAAAATCAACTAACTCAAAATTTTGACTAGACTTGGGAGGCTTGCGATTTTGCGGTTGGCTCACGAGTCACTTGACGGACTTGTCGAGTCCCACCTATGCAAAAAAAGGTGCTTTTGCCCAAAAATGTTTGCAGATAAAAATCTATCAACATAGCAAAAGGTTACATATCCTATTTCTAACCAACCCTGAAAGTCAATTTTTAGTCCATCTGATTGTGCCTATTACTCATTTTCTTCGTTTGTAGCTTGCTGAAAGCATTGTTTTGGAGAAAACCAGGTTTGGGAGAGGTTAGAATTCACTCTGGAGTCTGGACAACGTGGAAGTACAGGGAAAGGGCTTTCACCATTAAAAGAATGACTCAAGAGGAATTTCAAAGGGTTTTAGAGGGTAGAATATTTTGGGAGAAGAATCTCAAAGGAAGTTCAAAATTTTCTTATGAAGTTATGTTGGGTTACCAAGCTTCTTCTCCTTTCATTGCCCTAGTTTATTCTTCTTCTAGTTTCATTACTCCAAGCTAAAATAACATGTGTAGATAGAGAGATGTTGCCTGGAACCATTGTGACGATACTGGTAGGGTCAAGGTGAAGTGTAATTATTGTCAAGAGGAAATATATGGAGGCATCAACTGCATAAAATATTACTTTGCAGACATAGCCATGAAGAATCTTACAATTTGCCTTTGTGTTTTTTAACCTTAGGGATCAAATGAAAGCTGCCTTAGATGAGATAAAAAGAAGCAAGGCCAAATGAAAAAGATTGGCACTTGAAATTGGGATCTGTTCTAGACCACTTGTTGCACTTTCTACTTCCAGTGCCATTGTTGATTATACAGGTCCAACTGCAACCTCCCCTCTTTCCACTCCTTGGACCACTCTTGGAACCCAACTAACCCTTGATAGCTTTTAGAAGTAGAGGTTGTAGAAGGAGGTGAATATAGCTATTGTAGGTTTTGGTACATCATTTGAACTTGCAGACTCCTATTACCAACCCATGATTGATGCTACTGTTGCAACCAGTCCCTGGTGCAAAAGGGTCCTATCTCCCACTTTCTTAGGGGCAAAGGTCCAAAGGGGTAGTTTGATTGGAACAGTAGTTGAAGCATGTACGTTGGGACAGTTCCTTGCCTGATTCGACTTGACTGATCTGACCTAGCTCAATGCCACAGAATTGATAGCTTGACAGGTGAGACATTGGACATTCGACACTTGATGACACTAGCATCAAGACAGTCAACCAGCTTAGAGTTTTGACACTTGATTGGGAAGGCAGAATGTCACCCATGGGCCATTACCACTTGAGCCACGCTTGACACCTGGCAGTGAGAGAATGTAATTGGTGTAAGTGTCATGGCATTTATATTTAGACCTTTTAATTACACTGCACTTTCTACTTTATTCAACTCACTTGTACTTACACTACTTTCTGCACTACATTGAGGGTCACACTAGTTCTCACTAGTTTCTTTTCTCGGAGATGCTTTTCTCATATGATATTTTATATTGTCCCTGCACACAGATTGGACAATCCCCAACTAGACTATATGTTGCTTTTTTAGAGATACACAACCATAAACATAAGAGAGAAACAAATATACGAAGAATGTGTTTATTAATGGATGGGTTGTTGAATAAATCACCATAAGCTTGTTTATACACTAAGTAATAAGTTATTTAACTACCATCTCAACTTAATGTGGGTCATTACATTTATTAAGGCCCTCGAATGGTAGGACTCCTGACAATACTTTGTTGAGTGTACCACTCTAACACCCTCCCTTTAACATGAATTTCAAAATGTCACTTTTTATTTTACCCCCCTTGATACAAAAGCTAAAGGTTAAAAATTTTGTTGACAAGGTGATTCGAAAAAGAAGTTTACAAAAACTTGATGATTTACAAAATCTTGATTGCTAGCTACTCTTTTTCTCCACAGATCTGAACTCCCACAGGTGCTCATTAGGTTTCCGTCACCCTCGTAAAGGGAGAATTCTACCAAAACCACCGAATTCCACTAGACAATCCTCCTCGTCAGTGGTGTTATCGGTGACAATATTATGCCTTTCTTTCTCGTTTTCTTTAACCTTCTTTGAGAAGATCGACTGCTTTGACTTTACAATTGCAGGCTTTATGGCATGGTATTTCCACAATAATAACTGTGTACCTCTCGCTTTTGTTGCAAACTTTGTTCTTAGCTCTTTTTTTGCTTGCTTTGCCTTTTGCAAGAAGGGCAATTTTCTTGAGTATTCTCCTCTTCTCTCACTTTCTTTTTGTCTGCAATAAGGGTTGATATCATGTTGTTTAGGGTTGTGAAGGCAATTGACTAAGTGCAAATTCCACATTGCTATAATTCCGAATTAAACTGTTTAGTAATAGCCTTTTAGCACCTTCTTCAAAATTTACACCTATTGTGTATTCTCCTCTTCTCTCATTCGCTTTTCTTCTGCAATAAGTGCTGATATCATGGCATCAAAGAATTGTGAAGGCAATTGAATAAGGGTGAATGCCACATTGCTATAATTCATGGATAATCTGTTTAGTAATTAATAATGCCCCTTTAGCACCCTCAACAAAATTTACACCTACCTCTACCAACTGTTCATGTGACTTAACATAGCTACACCACTAGTCATTTTGAGCCTAAAAAACTGTTGTTTCAATTAGAACTTAGCATTCAACCCTTTTGATTCAAAGAGTTCATTCAGCTCATCCCAAATTTGGCTTTGTCGTCCCTATTATGTCATTCTTTAGTTTCATCCTGCTGTGAAGGTTTCAGCTCAGTCCTACTGATTATAATTTATTCCCCAAATGTACTCCTTCATTAAATGCAATTGAGTTGTGACCTTCCAGGTGTGTAAAGTATGACCATTAAATTTTTCAGCAGAGTTTTCCATTTTAACAAAATTAAAAATGGAAAATACCTCCAAATTGTCAGCTAAATCTCTCAAAATTAGAGAACTTAAATATTACCCATGTACCTGTCTCATTTTAGGGCTTTAATCTGTCTTTTCATGTCTGTAAATTTGGCACCTCACATGTTTGCCGGAAATGCTTCTGAAGTGGGCCTGCAAACTGCTATAATGTGCTTCTATGCTTCTGCCCTACTGCAGGTCTGAAGAGGAAAAACTTGCTCTGCATATGTGTATTTTCAAGCATAAACATAAGTATTTATTCAACTGCTGGCTGGTCATAACTGAACTCTAGGTTGTCATTTTTTCTTCTATTCTTTTTTACCCGGGTGGCTGCAAAATTCCATCACAGATCAGCATTGGGAGTCTGTTCTGCTGTTGTGGCCCAGTTTTGTCTAAGTATTGGTGTAGACTCTAGAGACGAGTTCAACAGAGGATGAATTTGCAGATGACCAGAAACTGCAGAAGCCTGAGTACACAGAACTGCGGAATCCTGAGTATGCAGAGTCCTAGGAGTCGTCTTATACATCTTTTGTGCCCAGTCTCTCTTTCTCTCTGCACATGTTCTATAGGTGCAGGTCCTTTTGTATGAATAGCTGGCAGATTCATTAATATATTCCAGGGTCTTCTGTAGCCACTCTAGTTGTCTATAAATTTGAGTATTGTAATGAATCTAGAGAGTTAGTTGTTTAGTTGATAAGTTGGGAGTTATGAAGAGCTATGCTCTGTTTTGAGTTATGCGCATGTCTTGTGCTGTAATGTTTAATCCGCTAATACAATGGAGACATGTTATGTTCATGTGTACATATTTGTGATGTATCTTGATAATTTGTATGTCATTGTCTTCACTGTGCATGCTGTCAGTTCTGCTAGTTTAAATGAATGTGATTAAATGATAAATGATGGATTACGCAAACCTCCTAAATCTTGAATACTCTGCACATTATTAACATGGTAACTATCATATGCGCTTCGGGTGAGACCTCCTTCCCTCTGGAAGTTTGAATATGTCGATGTACTAGACTACATTGGGCTTGTGTTGGACACCTTCTGTGGACCCTGGGTTTGTCGTAGAGCCAACATCTGCCCTAAATTGTAAGGTGATTATTGTGACATCTCTTGTACTACATGTCCTTGATAGTGCCTTCCAATTTAATTAATAAATGTTCAGTGTAGAAAAATAAATCATAGAACAATATTTAATTTCTTACACCATCTATGACTGTCTTTTTGCTTGGTGATACATATGGCCAAGGGATGGTGATTCACTCAGTTTCTATGATCAATATAGAGGCTTTTTGGCTTTCTTCTGGGTGCGTTTTTGATTTCTTTTCACTCTGCTCTCTATTTCATGTCTAGGCAAATCACTGCTACACGGTTTTTTTCTTTTTCTTTTTGTTCTATCCACCGCTACCAAGAATACATTTCTGCTCACGTTACCCTGCTTCGGATAGCTCACAGTACCCTGCTTTGGATAGCTCACGGTGTTGCTGAGTCGAATTTGTCCCCTTTGTTGTCACTGGACTGCACTAAATATTTTCTAATTAAGTTTCATTACATATAAGCTTAGAAATATTAAAAAAATTTCAAATTTTATTTGTCTCATTCTGGACTTGGCCTTTGCCACAAACGTGGATTGTATTCTATTCTGTCTTCATGAGCAACATCCTCAAGCTTGGTATTTTGAGAGACAAATATACAAAGAATGTGTTGTTTATTAATGGAGTCATTGACTATATCACCATTGACTTGTTTTATATATTAAGTTATTTTAACTATGTCAACTAACCTATATTTAATATGGGTCTAACTTTTATTATGACCCTACATTCAGATTCCTAGGAACACTTTATTGAGTTGTTCCCACTCCAACACTATAGTTTTACAAAGTAATTCAACTCTTGTGTTCGTAATGCCTCTACTATTTGAATAATGCAAGTGTACAATTAGGGTAGGACAAATATTGTAGTATTCTCTTTGTGAATGATCTTTGTATTGTCTTCCTTCATTATAAACTTGCATATTTTCTTCACAACCTCGTGCTTCTCCAAAAATTCTTGGTTGTCCTCATTCTAAATTTACTTGGGCCTTGACATGGATCAATGTTATTAGAGCACAAATTGTAATTTTCTTTCCAAGCATACATCATCATATCCCTATGAGCTTCAGCGGTGAATGACTTGGCAATTACGCATACCAAGTTGTGTTGAATATTTAGTAATTGAACATCATATTTGCATACTTGTATGGACGAAGTCAATTTATGAGATGCATAGAGTTTGGCCTACCGCTCCAGTGGATTACCCTGCTATGCTTTCCTTGCATAGGTGGCAAAGGATTGTTGTTCTCCTCCTAAAAGCAACACCAACACACTTGTGTCTATGCAAGCATTGATCAAAATAGCTCTCAAAGAGCAAGGAGAAGAGTTGTATGGACAATTTGCCCAACTCGTGATAAGACTAAGTTCCTCAAGCCTGTTGACATCATATCAATGAGCTCTTACAATGATAGTTACAAAACTAGGCCCAATTGAGAATTCAATGAGGTCGAAGATTAAGTGTTTGACTTGGACTTGACAAAAACTTGGGAAAAACTCAAATAATCCAAAAAATACAAAAACACTATCATTTTATTACACTTGTGTCTATGCAAGCATTGATCAAAATAGCTCTCAAAGAGCAAGGAGAAGAGTTGTATGGACAATTTGCCCAACTCGTGATAAGACTAAGTTCCTCAAGCCCGTTGACATCAAATCAATGAGCTCTTACAATGATAGTTACAAAACTAGGCCCAATTGAGAATTCAATGAGGTCGAAGATTAAGTGTTTGACTTGGACTTGACAAAAACTCGAGAAAAACTCAAATAATCCAAAAAATACAAAAACACCATCATTTTATTTGGGAAAAACTCGAGAAAAATTCCGCCGAGCCCCTAGTACTTGCATGTCAAACTTGCTACATGTGTGACAAGATAAAGGTTGTGAGTTTGACTTGCTAGAAAGTCAGTTTGGCTTGTTTTTTCAGTGAAGCCTAGTTTGACATGTGAGTTCGAGTCAAGCTCACGAGTTTTGTAACAATGCAGTTACAATTCTCTTTGGTGGTCGTAGCTCGTTTCAAGTTCTAGTAAATTGTGACGTACCCCCTTTTTAAGGAGTAATTAACTTGGAGACTTTATAAAGTTGCTCATGGTTGGTGGAGTCATACTTTATTCTGAACCAGTTCTTTGATGAGGATAATTTTGTTCATGACTCAAGTTTGCTTCAATGCACAATATTGGTGGGAAGCATGTATGCCACAATGATATGAGGCTTGCAAGCAACTTCTTTCTTGTTGTTTTGAATTTAAGGAACTTCTCCAGAAGACTTTCCATCTTGTCAAGTACTATGAAGACCAAGACATGCACTCTACATGGTCAATTTGTGGTTGATTATGCATCAAAGGTCCATGCCATGTCTATTCAACTAGACATATAGGGACCACAAAAGCTCAAGATTCTGAGGTATAAGATGGGCCCACGCTCTTATTCATATTGAACTTGAGTTCCTTATGATTAACGTGCTCATCAATCTTGTAGATTTGCATCCAAGATCGAGGAAAAATTCAAGTGAAAAACTCTCAATAGTTGAAATCAAATTTGCCTAACTCCAGTTCACAAGGTAAATCGACGAACTGGAACTAGGCAACAAGACACTTAGGTGACAAGTCTGGGTGACAATAATATCAAGAAGGAAACAAGTAGAAAATTGTCTTGAGTGGTGACTGAAGCAAGTGCAACCTGATCCTTTAATACAACAATATGATCAACAACCTTAGATGTTAAATTAAACATTGAGGCAGTGATTGAATAAGTGGTGTGAGTACCATAAGTCAACATTGCACACACCCATGAATGTCGGGGCTTATAGATTTGGTGACTCAAACATCAGTGTCCAAGACATCCGAGTCTATATCAGTTGAGCTTGAACCTCTAAATATGCTACAACACTAGTGCACAATAGGCTGATACTTTAGTGGACCCATACAGGAATGTAAAACATTGTTTTATACCTAGTGTTGGGGAACAATGATCCAATACATGTCATCGTTGACAAAGGGAGTCAGAAGAACATCATCGTTGTTAACATAAGTTGAGAGGATTAGTTTTCCTACATCAGTCCATCCACAACCATGCACACTTGGTTGGCTTCGATAGAGCAAAAACTTGAAAGTCTCAAGACAATGCCGTTTGCAATACAATATCAATTTTATGAAGGATTAAGTCACATGGGATGTGGCATTTTGCAGTTTTTGACATTTTATTGAGTCTATGAAGGATTAAGTTACCTATGATGTGGCACTTTCCAATACGACATTAAGCCTATAAAAGATTAAGTTCTTTCTCTTGATTTTTCAATAAGCTAGGTTAAGCATACAGTTCATTTCAATTTTGCATTTGTCTTAACCATGAACAAGAATGTTGCAGTAACCAAGATCACAAGACGAAACACCATGCACAAGAACACAAGAAGTATCCTGGGAAACCCTTCTCAACAAGGGAAGAAAACCYAGCCAAATCCTTTGTTATATTCTTCAAGAGAAAGACCTTCACCWCCAATAAGACTTAGCACACAAGAGGGTGCTCAAACCCTAGAAGACTAGCGCCCAAGAGAGGTGTGCACTTTTCCCAAGAGGATGTACTTGTTGAAATTTCCAAACTTGTGTGGAGGACATGATTCCACAATGGGAAATCTTCCTTTATTTATATTAGACTTGTCCTATCAACATAAGTGTCTATTGGCACAATAGGGCCGACCTCTCTAAGTTAATTAATATTAACCAGATTAATTATCTTTTACATTTATTACTAATCACATTAAGGTGGGGCCGACTTGTACCCTTTACATTACAATTAGGGTTACAGGCAGGTCTGACTCTTTAACAATATAGCAAGGGATCTGATACACCCACTAGTGCTCATCCACTAGGGGCACATCCATAGGGATGTCCATATCTCTGGCTCACTGCATTACACAGAAGAACCAGTTCTTCACACGTTCACCTGTGCTCGTCCACAAGCACGTCCGCTCGACAGATCTTCCTTCCCACTGCATCTCACAGGAGTATCATCTGGAGTTTCTCGTCAACTCTGCTGCTTAGAGGAGGCTAATACATCATCTTCATTTCTGTTCTCATGACGATGCACCCAACACTTTGGGATTTCACATGTTCACCTTGTGCTCAGCCACAGGCACGTCCAACTTAGCAGATCACCTTTCCCACAAGATAATCATCTGGAGTTCTTCTCAACTCTCTGAATGGAGGAGGTCATCTCTACGTTCCAGCTCTGTCTCAGATAGGAACCACGTAACCTTCTTAGGGGCTTTCTCTCAAGTTTGTAAGCTGGAGAAAGTCTCACATAGCTGCAATGATCCACATCTCACAGGTTTGTAAGTTGGAGAATGTCTCACATAACTGCAATCATCAACACTTTCTTCTACGAAAGTAGCTCCTTTCACTTTGTTGTAAATAACATGGATTATATTCTTATAGCTAGTCTCCTATAATCTTCTAGGGCTTACCTTCTTTTCTTTGTAAACCCCGTAATTTTCTTGGTTTTCTTAAATGGGAGATGCTTTAGGCACTTCTTTTATTGCTATTATTGTTGGTTGTTCTTTTGAGTCTCATTTACCTATTTGGGTCATCATGGACATCGCTATAATTTCTATATTTTTCTATTTTATGGACCTTGTCTTCATACGGTCCTGCATCTTCATCACTATCATAGACTCTTCCATTGGTTGCTTGCCAACCCTCATGGAAGCCTTTTTAATAGTTTCCAAGCTTCTCTCTTCCTTCTCATTTTTTGCTTGTACTGGTTGGATTTCTCCTTCATTTCCATAATAATACCATTAGTTGCTGAAGAGAGTTTCCTCCATCTTCGACATCATCTCCACACAACATGCTAATAATCATCCATGCTATGCAGTTATACCAACCTATAGCTATGATGTGACAAGGATTCACCTTCCACTATCTCACATAATTAACGCTTATGATTTTTATATTATTTCTATTTCATTTGAACTTCTATGTCGAGGTGGATATCTAGCAATTAAATGCCTCATTTTGTTAGATAGTGCATTTACAAAATATTAGAATACTTGCAAATAGAGATATTTCTTGATATTATTCAATGTGGTGTAAATGTCAACATAATGTCATGTACATCAAGTTCGACACAACCACCTTATTTCATTAAAAGACATTATTTGACCTAAATTAACTTAATATAATTTATATCATGATAATCTAACACTCCCTTAATGGTTATATGGAAACCAAATGCTTGTCCCAGAATACAAACTTGTAGGGACCAAACAGATTGAAGCAGATTTCTGCAGCCTTCCTTTGAGTTGTGCAATTGATCAACAACTGGGAATGATAATGTGGGCCATCTACTTTGATACCATGGTAAATTAAACACAACATGCAAAAAAAAATTAACTTTTATATTATTCAATTTGTGCCATAGAAGACATTACCAAAGAGAGAAGACACATGTTAGATTAGATAGATAAATATATTAATGTCCAACGAATGACCAAAAAGGTATGCCGTTGTGATTGAAGAAAGAAGTATAATCAACAATAAGCACTTGCAAGAGTGCTTCGGGATATTTCGAAAGCATAAATTAAGCTAAACTCATTGATACATGAGTAATGCATGAAAGAGCATGATCAAGTAATGTCAAAAAGATGAGAGAGTAGGAAGGAGGAGTAGGCACTAGATATGACGTGGCCCTAACTCAATACCCACATCATAGATGGATATATAGGTAGGGGTGGAGGGAGATGGGAAACTCTTATCACCACAAGTGGCCGAGAAGGGATCGATGTGAAGTTTGACAATGTCATTCGAAAAATCTGGAGAGGACCTATTGGGGGTGGGTTGTCAGCTCCAGGTAGCATCAACTATCCACTGAATCTCCTCGAATGCTCCAAGCCATTAGAAAGAAGTTGGTGATGGAACATCGATGGGAAGTACTCTGTGTGGGACAAGTATGGCTTTGAGGTCTAATAGAGCTGGCATGAATGTTGGCTTGATGTGATGCAATCTAATTTGAGTGTTGCGCCATGCCCAAAGTCTTGAAGAAGCCATAGTGGGAACCAATCTACTTGCTATTGGTCTAGAGGAGATGCAAGGCCTTATTGATCTAGAAGTTGATGTTGCATGGGATCTTGCATGCTGCTTATGGTCCTTTGCCATTAATATTGGGGGGAAGAAAGAAACAATCAATCTAAAAGGGTTTGAATTGGGTGGACCTTGTAAAATCTGTATCTTGAGATCTAGTATTTCCCTCAAGAATAGAGCTAGGAACCTTTGGTTCAGATACCCGAAGAGAGTAAGGGATCTCCCTAAATCTCTGTAGAGGCAATGGAACTCCCCTTAATCTCATGGTATACAAGGCACAAGAAGATAATGTTGTCCTTGGACTCGATGCCTTATAGGTGAAAAAATTATAGAACCTCTTATAGATCTTGGAATGTGGTGGCCAGTCCCAACCCAACGTTGATGTGAACAAACTTTGAATTGGCTAACGAAATCTTGAGGTTGCGTATCCAATGTTTATGATATACTTCGGTCTGATAATAAGGCCATCCCTCAATTGTAAGAAGTGTTCTATATAGAAAGCCGTCTTAGGACCAAGTTCTTTGGGAGGGAAAATCCAAGTGTCCCATATGAACTCTTTGTAAATAACCTCTTTCATCACCCTATTCATCCCCGTTTTGGGTGTAGGAGGTGGCCATGTGCTTTGAGAGAATACCAATAGAGTGGAGCAAAGAAGTCTTAAGGAACCAACATTATTGCTGCCTAAGGGGAAGGCCTTTAGAAGTAGAAGCAATCTTTTTTGAGGAGTAAAGTGTTAGGAAGTGTTAACATTCTCCCTTGAAAACTGTCTCCCCTAGAGATCATAACTTGTGGAATTAGGAGACCAATTTGAAAATAGTCTTGACGTGCAAAGGATGTGCACCAATCTCAACTTAAATGTTGTCGTGTGTAATAGATCACGCGCTATAACAAAAGGATTTGGATTCACTCAGCCTTAGCCTAGTCAATGCTCAATAAACTAGGTCCCCAACCCTTGGAGCCATAGATGACAATGGGTCCAATGATCATGTCCTAAGAGAAGCATCTTGGATGACATGTACTAAGAGTGGTGTTGAAAGCACAATCTCTCAAGCAAGGCAAGAAAATGATATCCCTTGTAGAGTTTAGCTAAAAAGCATGACTGAAGTAAAAATGTGATCTTGAAAAATAAACCCCAAGTAAGTGTAGGTCATTGTAATCTTGATCTCCCTCCCTTAGGAATGGAAGTGGTAGTTAGAGAGAGCACTTTTCGACACATTGATGATCTTGACCTTAGTTTTACTAAGGTCGACCATCCACTATTGAAGATCACAAAATTGGAGAGTGTATCAATCCATCTTGAAAGTCCCTTGAGTGATGAGGCTAAGAGGATCACATCATTGGCATATTGAAGCAAGGACGTCAAAACATGGTGAAGGAGATAAACACCACCCTCTTTTATATGCTCCTTGAGAAAGGACTCTACCTCAATATAGATCCCAAAGTGAGTTGGTAAGAGAGGGAAATTGTAAGGCCCTAACCTTGAATGGCTTCGGGTACCTTCGTTGCATGATCACCTTGGTGGTCATTGATCGCCACAAATGAACATGATGGAAGGTTGATGGCTAGAAGAATCAGTTTAGGGCACCCTTGCATGATGGCAAGGCACACCATGGACATGTTGGGTGCCTTTGCTAAGATTGGGTGCATTGTAGAATTTGGCAACTCTCATTATTTGGACGCACCAAGAGAAGCTTGGAAGGGAACTTGGGGAGGAATGGCAAAGAGGGTTGCTGTGACAATTGTAGATTTTGTTGTGCACCCAGATCGGTGCGCACACACCTTAGGTCTGGTCTATGTTCTCAACAAAATACACAAATATTACACAATTTGAATTGTAAACATAAACACACTGAGATGCCTAACACCTTAGCATAACGGAAGATAAAAATTAGCAATTAGATCGTGCACAAGTACATAGGAATCTTAAGCTCAAAATCACTTTTCTTAAACCAGAACACACGAGCTCCCGTACCAGGGACAATGGCCCAAATTTACATTAATGAGAGATACCAAAACCACTTACAAATCCTTGTAGAAACCTTCCTGGTTTTCGTGTATAAGTCTGGTCACTGTATCCTCTGCTTGCTGGTCTAGTTATCACTCTTGTAACAACCCCTTAATGGCTGTACCCTTGATGTAGGCCAACCTTCCCTTGACTGCCAGTTGTCCAAGAATTTGCTGCTGTTCCAGCCCACAAAACATACCTCTAATTGTCCTCAAAACAATCCCATAGTCCTTATAACAACAACAATACCTGCCTAGAAGAGTCTTCTTCCAACCCTAGGCTCCTAGTTACCAATGGCCACCTTCTCCTTCTCACGGTTAGGCTGCTGACATTCCAGCCTTCTTGGTTTTGCACCAGCCGCCAAAAACTCTTTATACACGCCTTTGTACAGGCCTACAGACTGTCGCTGAATCCCCAAGGGCTGCAACCCAATCCTGTCCACTATAACTAGGCCATGACATGTCCAAACACCCCACATAATAGGCCTTGGCTAGGGTTTGCGTACCCACAATCTACCTGACCTCCTTTTCACTTACGGTCAACACCAAACAAGGCTTGCTCGACCTTCTTCTGCACACGGATGAACTATAGGAAGGGTTCCTGCGCCCTAACTTAGGTGCGGTTTGCAACTACAGGTTCCTTCTACCTGTGGTTTGAGAAATAGCCTCTATCCGGCCCCTCATTTCTGCACTAGTCCACACATAAACAACCCCAACAGACCCTGTTGACCACTTGTAGCTCCGATTGGGCTTTTCCTAGCAGGCTGAGCCTCTCCTAGGCCTCGACCTGCTCTCCCAAGCTGCCCAGACTACTCCCACAGACCTGTAACAACTCACCTTTGCTGGCCGAGTTTCTTGCTACCCTACTTGGCCCTCCTTACCTGCCCAAGACAAGAGAGAACAACAGAATTGAGGCAAGATAACCTCCCTCCATGGTTGGAATGAGGTAACCACACTTGGACTGAAGTCACCAAGCTCTCCACACCATAATGAAATGTCACATCATCCTAATTCTTATTTATACAAGTCTAGGGGTCAACTTAGAAGCCCCTCCACAAGTCAACATCAAATTAGACTTTCTATGTGGCTGTGAAGCCCCTACACAAACCCACAAAGCCCATCATCAAGCCCATGAAGCCCCAACACAAAATACAAGGGGGATTTCACCAAATGAAAAGTCCATCGTGGTGCCAACAACGTTCCCACATGCTTGACACCTAGGCCATGTGAGAATACCTGCTCAAAGCTACAAAACATCAACAACAACCTCATTCGCAGACGTGCACTATGTATGACAGACACGATTAGCATAGAGAGGTTGACTAGCTTGGGTGCTTGGACTACTTGCAGACCAAAGGAGTTGGGCGACCCACACTTGGGGGTTGCGATGAACGACAGAGGTGCCTTTGGGCACAAGCAGTTGGGGAGTGCAATCGTGGGATGCACTCGTTGGGCACACATCTGTTGGGTATAGCTGGATGCACTTGGGCACAATTGGGTGGACTTGGGCGAACTTGGATGCATTGTTGGGCGCACTTCCCAATGCACTGGCTGGTTGTGGATGGTTAGCAGACAATTCACCAGAGGCAACAAGTTGGCGGATGGCACTTGGGTCCACCTTAAAGTAAAGGGGCTTGCAAGTGCAAGGCAAGTCTCATATAAAAGGAGGATGCCTCAAAAGTGCTTAGAGAAAAAGTAATTGGTCATTCAGAAGGAGTGTAAAGGAGATTTATGATTGTGCTAAGTTCATGGTTAGGCACAGTTGGGCGAATCACATTGGTTGAGTGAGAAGGAGAAGAAAGCAAGACTTGTAAGAGGGAGGTCTATGGTTGCTTTAGGTGTTGCATTTGTTAAATTTATAAGCAGCTGTAAGAGCCATTCTCCTAGAGGATGGCTAAGACCCTAGACGAGATCTAGGGCCCCCATTGCACTCCTGAGGTACTTGGTCTGGGACCAAACAGTCAGTGCCATGGCAAAAGACTCTTGTTAGGGCCCCCAGTATACGATTGGGGTTCTTGGTCTAGAACCAAGCAGTTAAAGCCCCTAGATAAGCCTAGGGCCCCTGGAAATGTCCAGGGTACCCATGCCTATGGCATGGGTTGATCCTTGGTCTTTGACCTTGGTGGATAAGACCCTAGAAAAAGTTCTGGGGCTACTTGATCCTCGATCAAGTATTTTGTTGGTGCATGACCTTCCTTGAAGAAGGACATAACCACATGAGGGATAAGTCCCATATGCAATGATGATAAAGTAATAAGTTCACCATGAAAAATGAAGGAATGAGTATTGCCACCTTGCTAACCCACCTTTACCTTTACTTGTGTTGGTTTGGGGTTTTTATGTTATTTTTGTTTTAAGGGTAAATTAAGTTTAAATTAAAATATTTATTATACCATGTTTAAATTGTTTAATTTAAACAT
>JZKD02S1597011.1:162322-180600 GCA_000966675.3 Picea glauca | reverse complement strand
GTTGCCTTCTAGGGAAAAAAACCCTAACATAATCTCTACCGTTAGATCTACGACCTTATAATGAATGGTCTAGATTTACAATGAAATTACAATATACTTTTATAAGGCAATTTTTTCTTCCGGGGCTTCACCCCCGAACCCCCGCTGGGGGCCCACTTTCCCCCAAACCCCCCAGTCGAGGGGATATGCCCCCCGGACCCCACAGAGGGGGTACCCCCCCTCTGCACTCCCCCACATGGAAGAGTGTACATACTTTTGGGGTGTAAATACTTCATGGGGTATAAACACGAATGAAAGAAAGGACCTCTGAATCAGGAAGATAATCAGGCTCCACAACCAACAGTGACTTCTTGTTTTGTTTCTCCCCCCTTCAAATTCAACAGAACTTGGATATCAAACTTGGACTTCATCTCATTAGTTCAATCCACCTAGGATGCGATGAAAAGATGGATTGATAGATATTCGATCCTTCTTCTATGCAACAAGCTCAAAAATTTGAAGAGCTATGTTATTAATTGGTAGATCAAAAAGAAGAATCAACTAAATGCAGACATTATTTCCATTGATCAACAGCTGTTTGAAATCTTCAAAAGGTTCCCTTCACAAATTTTTGAGCAAGAATATTTGGACTTATTAAAGTCACTCAAACAAAGGAAGAATGATATACTCTCTATAGAAGAGGATTCTTGGAGACTTAGGAGTCAGATTATCTAGGTTCAGAAAGGAGACAAAAGTACTAAAATTTTTCACAAATTTTCATCTCAGAGATGTAGTCATAATTCAATTTGGGACCTTTCAGATGAGGATGGGAATCTAAAATCTATTGATTTAGAGTTAAAAGAGATGGCTTTCAATAGTTTCAAAGCACAGTATAACATCATAGAATCTCAAGACATTGATCTTCAAATTGAAGTACTAAAGATAATCCCTTGTTTATTTAATGATGAAGATAATGTGGAGATCAACAAGCTTGTTTAGATTGAATAATTAAAAGGTATTATCAGTCAAATTCCCGAAGAGAAAAGTCCTGGACCAGATGGCTAGACACAGGAAATTTTCATACCTTTTTAGATATTATGGGTGAGGATTTACTCAATGTTGTGGAGGAATCTAGATGCATAGGTCAAATTCCAAGGGCTCTAAATGAAAAATTTTACGCTCTCATTCCAAAAATCAGTAATCCTGTCACTTTTAATGATTTTCGAGTCATTGCATTGTGCAATTTTGTCTACAAAGTTATTTCAAAAATCATAGCTTCTCGGATCAAAGATAAACTAGCTTCCTACATCTCCGATGAGCAGTTCGACTTTCTTAAGAATAGACTGGTTTTTTATGCTATGGGCATAACCCAAGAATGTTTACAATCGACTAAGATGAAGAAAAAAATTTTAGTAATCCTGAAACTTGATTTAAAGAAGGCCTACGATAATGTTAGTTGGAAATTTCTAAGATTGCTACTAGACCAGATTGGCTTAAAATGGAGTGTTTATCATTGGATTATGGGCTACATTGTTGGCACAGGGGAAAACCCAGGGTTCAACGCTTAACAACACACCAAAAAAACCTCGAATACCGACCATTTCAACAACACCTGCAAAGCAGGTGAAGTCTCACCCGAGGTAGAAGCAAGAGGGGGTTACAGGATACAAGTGTCTGTAACCAGGTTGGGACACAGATATGCGATAATAGCACTTCGCGGGATATTTTTTTAATCCTTAGGAAGTGACAAGAATTATATTATTAAACCTATTAACATCGTAGAACATAATCAAAGATAGATCGACGCAGTAACTATACCCTGGGCACTTAGCACTTACCATTATCGGTTAGATCTAGGATTCATTTACCCTCAACACAAGTAAAGCACTTAAGAAACAAAAAATTTGTCTATTACACAACATAATCAAAGTACTAAGAAGATTTATGACATAAATAACATAGCACAAAGAAAACCATAAGACACTAGATATACGTGGTTCACCCCAGTGTGGGGCTACGTCCACCAACCGCTTATCCTATTTATTATTCAACCGAATCTTACATTCATTCACTCTTATGCACTAAGCCACAGATTCAAGATTCACACCAGAAAGGAGATATGCACACTAAGCACCAAATCCTCCTTCCAAATCTAGGTCAAGGGATAGAGACAACTCTCTATCGAGCACAAAGCCTTAACACACATACATTCCTTTTCACAAAGAAAATATATTTACATAGAACCACATTCACTTCACTAGCTACTTCTACAATACATTATTCTTTATTTATATTTTACAAACCCTTACAATAATGCCTAATCATGGGAAAATCCCATGGGCCAACATCCCATAAACCCATTACAAAAAACCTAGAGGACCCTTTACTAGGTCCACTTAACCCTCAGAATCTGTGAGATCTACGATCACAGCTCTGGCCGGGATCTCCTTCCTCGACCAACGTGTTGAAGGTGAGAATACTTGTGGATGCAATAGAATCTCGGCTCCAGTGAGATCCGCTAATCTCTCTGGAGCTGAGCTTCTATTGAATCCACAAGTATTATCAATTGGGTTGGTTCATCCCTCAATTTTGTAGTCTACAATGAGGAAGGTGTAGATGGTGCAGTAGGTACTACATGGACCAAACAAACAACTTGTTGTACTTCCTTCAATTCCTTCTCGATCCTTCCATATATATCTTCTTTCTTCTCTCCATATCTCTACAATATGTCTTCAGATGCGTCCTCCATAGCTCCACAGACTAGACTGATGTCATCCTCTATGAGAGTGGCCTCCAGTTATGGCTTATTAGCGTGTGTCTTCTTCCTTGCTGAGGGTTTCTTTATAGAAACCTTCCTCTTCTACGGTGTTACTATCCCAACAGGGGGATCTTCAGGTGGTGTAACTTTGCCTCCTCCTTGCTCTTCATATCCTCCTCCCTATCCTTTTGCTTCGTCTTCTCCTCCTCCTGGCGAGCCAGACCCATTATCTTCATAAGCGTTGTCCTCTTCATCACTCTCTATGTCTTGGACTTCAACTTTCTTTTTATTCTTCTTCATCCCACTAGACTCTCCGACATGTTCAACTCAGGTAACTATGGGGCTTCATATGGTGTCAGTGTCGGATAATTCTGCATCTGTGACAGGTACAAGAAACTCCTCCGGCCACTCCTTTGTGATCTGCTCCATATCGTCATCCGTGAGCTTGTAGTATGACTATAATTCTTCTTGGTTCTCATCTCTACATGCGGTGATGTAGATGAAATGAGGATCAACGTGAAACTTTGATATTGGTAGGTACTAGTGTAGGGTGCGTGGTGTCATGCACAGAAATGATTCAATGGTGACCTTTAACTATTGGTAGTATTCATGAAACACGACATTGGATTGCCACTTCTTCATCATGTTGTTGGTGTACCATAGGGTGGAAAACCGAGTGGCGTACGACTTCAAGGGTTCAATCTCTGGAAAAGTGGCTCCTTCAGGCATTTTCCAAGGGACAAATGCATTCAAAATGATCAACCAACTGTAATGGAATTTGTAGCCCAAGTCCTGGGCTTCACAAAAATCCTTGTCCAGCTCGTTGATGAGGTAGTTCTTCCAGTTCATCTGCATTCCCTCCACACACTTTCTTGCAAGGTCCACCACAAACCCGGTGACCTGTGTGGGGCAGTTCTTCCTTACTAACTTGCTAACTAGGAGTTGGCAAGAAAGGCGCACTATGCCATATTGTATAGAGGCTACCTTTTAACCTCGCTTTCCTTTCTCTATCTCTCCGTAAGCTTATTTGATGTGTTGTTCCATAGATCGGTACGAGGCCTTCACTAGATAAAACTGTTGAGGGTCAGGACCCTTCACACTTAAGCCTGTGATCCGGTGGATCAGTGTTGAATCCACAGTAATCCTTCTGTCAAGCCACATATATCCGCCATGATATCATGACAAGAGGTGTTTAACGCAAGTGTTAACCTTCTGGTGGCGGCCAAAATGCGGGATCTTCATCACATTCAACACGGTGGACTGTGCCAACCCTTTAATCCATGCCTGTGAGACAAGGCAAGGTTTCTTCCTGGTTGTCTTTGTGAGATAGCGGTGAGGAGCCAACATGGCATAGTTCTTCTGGTCTCCTAAGTTGAAGTTGTTGTTCTTCAAGAGTGGGATCTATCCTAACTGACTCTCGATTATGCGAATTCATTTCAGAATGTATGCAGTAAAAAAGAAGTACTCAAAGTCGCGAGGGATGTTGTCGCGTTTAACAATGCCAACCAAAGGTGGAATGTATTTAGGTAGGATTGTTATAGGATTAATTGGTATATGTGGACATAAATAGATCCCCCTATATCCCACTGGAAACTAGAACAAAACATAACAGAACATGATACTTTCCCTAAGTTCTAATTATTGAGTTTACTAGTTAACAAGAGATAGACAACATATCGTTTAAATGTCATTTCCTCTTTCCATTGCCATCCTAGCTCCACTCTGATGCTCCTGTGATATTGAATATGCAAGGGAACATGAACCAACCAAAGTGAAAGCAACACAATATACTCAACAAGAACCTATGTATGTGATCAAGGAATCATACAATAAAACAAGACTAGTTTTATGGGAAAGAAACATATTGTTGTATCATATTAAAATGAAAGTGGATATTACAACGAAATACTTGATGTCGCAAGGTCCCCTTTTGATGGACCTTTCCTCCAACACACACACCTTTGCTCCAAACTTGAATGAAGAATGTCCACAATGAATTGATGAACTGAAATGAGGCTTTCAAGCATGATCTAATGCAGAACTCTCCATATAATTCTTAGCCTATTCAACCTTAGCCTTTTCCATGAGAGGTCCCTCTTTATATAGTTTTAAAGAGAGATGGGTGAGGAGATTAGGATGATCCAACCAAATCAAAGAAGCGAGTAAGTCCAAACCATTCGGAGGCCACCTCATCTTCTAGAAATTTCGTGAATTTTGACTTTTCCTTAGCTTTCTACATCGTCGCACCCTAGGTATAGTGCAGCCTACAGAGACGTCACAGTCAAACTCTAGATCTGGATGCGATGATCAGGAATTATCGCACCCCATGAATTTTGTAGGGTGCGAAGACCTTCCTTAATAGGGTTTTTGAGAAGAGAAAGCCAATCACTTTCCTCATGGAGAAAGACTCTTTTTATATTTTCATGGGAACATGAACACATGTTCTCAATGGATCACTAGGGTGAAATGAATAATTTGTAACATAAATCCCCCCAAAGTATGAAGTTGGAACTCGTGACAACTGAAATAATTTGAAAAATGTGTGTGTCAAAAACAAGGAGCGCATCGATCCGGAACCTACAAACAATCAAGAATCTGCATAATAATATTACTAGTATTTGAGGTAGGCATTCCCATACTCAGATCACAAAATTTCAAGTGATTCATGGCCACTAAATATACACTGTGGATCCATGTCATTGTGAATCGACATATCCACCAAGAATACATTGTGGATCTATGCTCCAAAGAACTCAAATTCATACATAGCCTAAGACATACAAAGTGGATATATGTGTCAATACAAATAATGAATACTCTGTCACAACCTGGATATAAATGGTAAGATCCAAGGTCTTGATTTCTGTCATCTCTAAGTACAAATCTAGACATGATATTACCGATCATTAATGAAAATCGTTAACAAGTGCAAGGGAAATCACCATTGATGTCAATGACTCCCAAGGTACCCTAGTACAATCCAACGAATGTGAATAAATGAGTTGAATTCTAACACTCGATGGAATCTTCCAATCAGGGGTCAATGATGTGAACCCACTGTTAAAAGTGAAGAAACTTGGCATTGAGGCATGCAGGCTCTAAGGTACCGAATGATTTCTAAGTCTTGTTCATGGATAATGAGTTGAAGTCGACAAGAAAAGAATCGTCACAGGAGGGCCTTGATGTATCCCTCATTAATGACATGAAATATGTAATAGATTTGAGGTATATCAGAGTATGAAGTAATTTGAAACTGACACAGGGAAGGCCGACATGGTAGAAAATTTATAACTGCAGATGGTCGACTCAATAGAAGGCTTGTTTAGGTTGGACTTATCTTGAACATATGAATGACACGACAATGGTCTTGGCAGGATTGACTCAAGGAGGACCCAACATATGGACATGCAGATGGTCAAACGAGAGACAAATGGATTTTCCAACCCAGATAAAATGATGAAGGGGGTTTCATGTTCAAGAGCAACTATTACTTCCACTAACACAAATACAGAGACACATTTCTTTCCCAATTTCCCCCCACCATTTATGGAGAGTACCTCGTTCTTTTTACGCAAGATTGAGGAGGATAACATATGCGTGTTGATGTAAGCTCATCCTTCGGATGTGTCCCTCAGAGTATGTTTAAAGAACCCTAAGAAGAAGTGTTTGATCCCATATGGGTCTTTCAATGTTTATTTAATGAGTCCAAAGAGAGAAAACTGAGGGGTTTTTCAATTTTAGAGAATCTAAAAGACACTTAAAGAGAACTTCAAAAGGTCTTTTTTCGTAAGTTGATCTAACAAGACCGAAAAAGTGATAATATACCGCTCATCAGATGTTTTCTTCAAATACTTTTACGAGCGTGAAAAGAACAAGGTCGCTCGACAATCTTTTCATGTTTAGAGAGTCTGAAAAGAGCTTAAAGGGAACTCTAGGGGTTTCCTTTTTCGTATAACCTTTATGAGTCTGAAAAAGTGATAAAAGTATACTTGGTTACATTCTTATTAATTTACGAGCATGAGAATGAACAAAGACTAAGCTCAAAGGTTTTCCTAAAAAACCCTAAAAGTATCTATACACGCGAAAAATCTATAAAAACAAACCAAAAAGGTGGACCCTTGTTCCAACGTTTCATCTCTAGACTTTTTAATTTGCAAAAAATCAATTACTTGCAAAGTTGTTAGGACTTTAGGGTTAGGGTGAAGCATAAAATAATATAATATACAAATGAAAAACAATGAAAATCAATAAAATAGGTAAAAACTTTCATTTCACTATTTCATTCACAATTTCACCCAAACATTTCTCCAAACCTTCCTTTAACCTCGATTTTCAATTGCGGATTTCAGAGTGCACGATTGATCATTCGACGAATTGTCTCCACAAAAAATTAATCTTCATTTCCTTCATCTTTCCATGGATTAAAATTTGATTTTTATTGGTTAAAAACAGACTTTTGGGTTGATTTCTTGGGGGTACCCATGCGCAGAGGTCGTAACAGGTGCCCTATATCGGGACCTGCAATGATCTAAGATCATCACAGTCAAAACTAAAGCTAGGGTGCAGAGACTCTGCACTGTGCAAATGCATAGGTCTGCAACATCCGCAACCCAAAAGTATTTAAAGATGAATATATGAAGAAAAATCCTTCAGGAAATAAAATCATGATGCTAATATCTTTTAATTGTTCCTTGGCAGGTATTCCACGGTCAAAATGTTGGAATGGCATGAGGGAGAGCATGAAGAGGAATACTATTTCCCCAGGAATGGCCTGGGAACTGTAATGGCCCTCCAATAGTGTGGGTTGTTGAAATTCTTCAATATACAGGGTATGAGGGCCCAACTAAGACTCCTTGAGTAGCTAGTTCACATCTGGGATGTGAACGAGCATGCGTTTCATGTGGGTTCCAACACACTCACTATAGATATCGAGGATATCTACTTCCTAACATGATTGTCTCACTGGGGTTCACGGGTGACACTAATAGGTAGAAGGGGATGCGGTGAGCCTATGAACCACTACATCAGTCAACGTTGTGAGTCGGGTACTCAGAAACATAACGACAAGGTCGCTATCAGGGATGTTCGAGACTTCCCTCTACGGACTATCCTTTATACCATCACACGCATGGAAGGGATGTTGATATTATGGTAGCTTTGGGAGGTATGAACCTCTATTGTGACCTTTGACGAGATTAGAATGTTCTGAAAGAAAGAAAAGAAATGAAAGTAACCCTAGATGAGGTGTCGTCTGAAGAGAGATAATTAATATGAATTAATTAGTACCTAGAGAGAGAATTCGGCCCAGGCAAGTCTACAAAGAATATTATAAATACAGGGCACCAGTCTCTCATTGGACACACTTCTCATAATTGAAGAAATCTAGTTATGTGCACTGCAGTCTAGAAGTCTTGTGTGCAAGTCTCGGGAAAGGTGTTGCACTAGTTTTGGGTGGGACTCTCTAATCAACTTTTGTTACTTCTTGATTGGTGCATTAGCCTTTCTTGACTATTGGATTGCTACCATTATTATTCTCTCTGTCAAGGTCAAGGTGCTCAGAGGGTGGCTTCGACCTATGGTTGGGCAACAATAGTGATATTGTCAATGGTAAAATGAGTACATTCTTTCATATTCTAACAGGTTATGGGCCCACACCTCCTTTATTTAGTCTAACCTCTGGAAGGAAAAACAACCATTAGGATACTGATATTTCTAAGGAACTGTCGCTAGGGTTACTAGCAGGAGAAACTTCCAAGACACTGCCACTAGGGTTACTAGCAGGAGCAGTTGCAGAAACCCTAAATCTCAAATCTGACACCTTGTGATGGAGCATCTCGCTCATAGAAAAGATATTCATATGCTCCCTAGTTCAACACACCTTTTGACTCTCTCAGAAAATAGAAACATCAGAGTTGAATTTTTGGATCAAAGCATGACCAGCTACCAGTCAATTGAAGACATGAGTGAACATATCAGTCTTTTACATTACTCAGTACTCACTGGAATGATTGAAGATGACATGTGGATAATCGATAGTGGAGCTTCTATGCACATGATGGGAGATCAATCTAGACGCTCAAATCTAAATGAGAAGAAGACATCATATAAGGTAGAACTTGGAGACAAAAACACTTACCCAATCGAAGGATTTGAACAAGCCTTTGTCAAGTTGAAAACATATAACAATGTTCATTTAAGCAATGTTTTATATGTACCTGGTTTAGAAAAGAATCTTGTATCCATATCTTTCCCATAAGACAAAGGAAATAGAATAGATTTCGTAGATGGAAAAGTATTATCTTGGCCTAAAGACTCCAACATAGATAATGCTAGGGTTATTTGAAGTCGTGAAGGAAATCTATACAGACTACTAGAATATAATGAAGAAGATATCATACATGATGAAGTCAATCCCAATGAAATTTGGCAAAGAAGGTAAGCTCATATTAATTATCAAGCATTACCTTTTCTCAAAAGCATGGTTGAGGGAAAACCATAATTGCAGTCTACACATGAAGGAATTTGCAAAGTATGTGCTTTTGGGAAGAATATCAAGAAACCATTCCCAGGTAGCAACAACAGATCTAAGGATATTCTATATCTAATACACTCAGATGTTTGTGGTCCGATGCCAGTCAAATCTCTAGGAGGATCTCTTTACTACATAATCTTCATAGATGATTATTCAAGAAAAAATTGGTTATATCTACTGAAGAAAAAAGACGAAGTATTCAACAAGTTTCAAGAATTCAAAGCAGAAATAGACAACCTCACAAACAAGAAGATCAAGGCATTGAGAACAGATAATGGAGGAGAATATACCTCGAAGGAATTTGTTGCATTCTACAAATCGGAATGGATTAGGAGGGAGTTGACTATTCCTCATAATTCGCAACAAAATGGTGTAGCAGAAAGAAAGAATAGATCCATCGAAGAAATAATAAAAGAACTACTAAATGATCAAGGTTTATCTATGTTCCTATGGGGAGAAGCATCCATGACAACAATATACGTGCAAAACAGAAGTCCTCATCACCTATTGAAGGACATGACTCCAGAAGAATCCTTCTCAGGTAAGAAACCTAATGTGGAAAACCTAAGAATCTTTGGATGTTCAGTTTATTCTCACATTCCCAAGGACAAAAGGAATAAACTAGATACCTCGAGAAAGAAGGGCATATTCGTGAGATATAACGATTCATCCAAGGCCTATAGAATCTATATTCTGGAACAACATAAGATCGAAGTCAGCAGAGACGTGACAGTCAATGAGAAGATGGATTTCAATAAAACCATAGAAGAAACTATAGAAGAAGAAGAGAATGAAGAACCTATTGAAGAAAGCACAAAAAATCGAAATGATGAAGAGGAGCAACCTGATCATCCTATGCAACAATGTGAAACCATTGATTTAGACACCGTACCTAAGACCAAGAAACAACCATCTTGGCTTGAAGCTACGTTACAAGATGCAAAAATGGTCAAGGTCCCAGAAGGAACATTTAGAAAAAGTAAAAGGCCTAAAATATTCTCAAGGTATGCAACATATATGACAAAGCTCTTAGATGAAGAACCTACCACATTTGAATAAGTTGTTCAAAAGAAACAATGGAAAGAATCTATGATGGAAGAACACCAATCCATTATGAAAAATGATGTATGGGAAATTGTGCCTAGACCTAAAGAAAAATCAGTGGTAACTTCAAAATGGGTATATAAGATTAAACATGCAGCAAACGGAAGCGTGTATAAATATAAAGAAAGGTTCGTAGCTAGAGGGTTCTCCCAGAAGGAGGGAGAAGATTATGATGAAACTTTTTCTCCAATTGCTAGATATACTTCCATTAGAGCTATCATATCTCTTACCGCTTCCATGGGATGGAACTTACATCAGATGGTTGTAAAGACATCTTTCCACAATGGAGAAATCGAAGAAGAAATATATATTGAACAACCTCAAGGGTTTGAAGTACATTCCAGAGACACTCATGTTTGCAGATTAAAGAAATCCCTATATGGACTCAAGCAAGATCCAAGGGATTGGTATGGTAGAATGGACAACTATCTAACGAGACTTGTTTTCTCCAAGAGTCATGCAGATCCAAACCTTTAATACAAAGTCATGGACAATGCACCTGTAATTCTACTACTATATGTTGACGATCTATTCATAATAGGTGAAGAGTCTCTCATCATCCAATGCAAGAAGGAACTATCTTTTGAATTTGATATGAAAGATATAGGTCTCATGCATTATCATTTGGGACTAGAAGTATGGAAGAAGTGTGGTGAAGTATTTCTTGGACAAGGAAAGTACGCAATAAAGATCCTTCAGAAGTTTGGAATGATCGAATGTAAGTCCATGGACACTCCTATGAATATGGATATAAGAAAAGTGAAAGATCTAGATTTTGATCCAGTAGATCCATCACTATATCGACAATTAATTGGGTCATTGATGTATTTGGTAAATACTTGACCAAACATTTTCTTTGTTGTGAATACACTAAGCCAGTTCTAGGTGGAACCGAGACATGAGCATTGGATAACTGCAAAGCATGTCTTAAGATATATTCGTGGGACAATAAACTATGGCTTAAGATATACCACATCCAGTGATATACAGTTTCATGGATTCACATACTCAGATTGGGCAAGAAGTGCAGAAGACAGAAAGAGTACTTCAGGAATGTGTTTCAGCTTGGGATCTGCTATGATATCTTGGGGCAGAAGGAAACATAAGTCTTCCGCACTCAGCACAATAGAAGCAAAATATATTGCAACATGTGAAGCATGCACAAATAAATATGGCTAAGAAAGTTAATCTTCGATTTATTTGATCAGATTCCAGATTCGACCATAATACATTGCAATAATCAGAGTTGTATAAGATTATCTGAACATCTTGTGTTTCATGAAAGGTCGAAACATATTGAGATCAAATACTACTTTATTCGAGATAAATTCCAGGAAGGAGAGGTAAATCTCCAGTATATCTCCACAGATGAACAAATAACAGACATCCTGACAAAGCCTCTATCCAGAATAAAGTTTGCATATTTCTGAGAAAAGATGGGGATCATGGAAATAAATATCTTAGCTGAAAAGGAAGAAATGACTCTCTAGGTTGGGAGGGAGCACTGACATATTATTGAGGACATTCATTTTCAAGATTGAAAAATTGTCTATCTTGGACAAATTCTTTCATGTTCGGAAAGTAGATTGAGATTTCTGACGGATATACATTTTCCAGTTCGGAAAATGGTCTAGATTGTTGATTTACCATAGACAATGACTTCCCATTGTGGTTAACATGGGAAGTGGTCTAGGGAAGTCTCTCGTCTTGATGGTTACTCAAGAAGACTGTCCCACCGATCTGGACAACGATTTCTTATTTTGGTTAACATGAGGAATGGTTTGTTTTAGAGGTTGGTACAGGACAGTCTTTTCCTCTTCTGGTTAACAAGGGAAATGGTCCAGAGAGTCATTCCTTAGGGTGGATTAATTATCTCCAGGTGGTTGCACTTTGTTTAGTGCCAGAGGAATGGCACAGGGTGGGGAATGGTCTAGGCTCAACAATTAGGGACATGCATTCCTTAGGGCAGATTCATTCTCTCTAGGTTACACTTTGTTTAGTGTCAGAGGAATGACCCAGGGTGAAGAATGGTCCAGGCTCATAAATCAGAACAATCATTCTTCCTTGGTTGAGAAGAATAAGCCAGATAGCCCATCATTGATGTTCTACTCTGAGGGAATATATTCTTTCAGATCTCACAGATGTGAGTGAAAGATTGACCCAGATGATTCAGTTTATTTTAACAATATTTTCTATGTAGGTTGATATCAGATGATTTTTATGGAGACTGCTTGTCTCTAGACAGTAGAGATATGATATTGTGGTGGATATGGTCCACTATTTGTGACTATGTGTCACAGATTGAGTAGTTGCGTACTACCATGGATAGACACAGTTGTGTTCTATCAATTGATATTGTACCAGTTGTCATGGAGATTATCCAGTTGGAAAATAATGGCGATGCTCGTGATACTACCAGTTGAATGGTCTGTTTGTGCTCAAGACCATTATTAGTTATAACTCCCTAGCTAGGAGGGAGTGTTGATATTATGGTATCTTTGGGAGGTATGAACCTCTATTGTTACCTTTGATGAGATTAGAACGTTATGGAAGAAAGCAAATAAATGAAAGTAACCCTAGATGAGATGTCGACTGAAGAGAGATAATTAATATGAATTAATTAATACCCAGAGAGAGAAGTCAGCCCAGGCAAGTCTGCTAGGAATACTATAAATACAAGTCACTAGTCTCTCATTTGACACACTTCTCAGAATTGCAGAAAGCCAGTTCTATGCACTACAGTCTAGCAGTCTTGTGTGCAAGTCCTGTGAAAGGTGTTGCGCCAGTTTTGGGTGGGACTCTCTGATCAAGTTTGGTTACTTCTTGATTGGTTCATTATCCTTTCTTGGATATTGGATTGCTACCAGTATTCTTCTCTCTGTCAAGGTCAAGGTGCTCGGAGGGTGGCTTCATCCTATGGTTGGGTGACAATAGTGATATTGCCAATGGTAAAACGAGCACATTCTTTCATATTCTAACAAGGGAGTGAAGCTCCCCATATGGCTCTACAGAGTTACTTTCAATATGCATTGGAGTGTATGGAGCCCTGAGTCCTAAATTGGTGTGAAGGGGTTCTTAAAAGTATGAAAAAACAACTTATCAAGTGCAGAAGTGGTGGGTTGAAATAGTTAAGATACAGATCGATTTTGGTATCCTTCTTCCTAGAGAGGGTCCCAGTTTTACGCTTACAGGTAGAGTGGGGTATACCTGCCCCATAGGATCCAAGAATGAAGAGGTGGGTGGACCTCATGGCCCGACATGCAGCTGGTCCTATCGTTAGGTACAATGATATCTTCTTCGATTGGTTGAGAAATCAAATTCTCATGGTCGATTATTATGCATATGTCGGGCTATACTTCCATGGATATCTGGACCTAGCTCTTCCCGAAGGTTCCCAATGGGGGGGCCATAGGTAAGAAGGAAATTTTGTTTATATCTTGTTTTTGTTATTTTTAAAGATATAAAATGTTTTTTATGTTGTTTATTTGATGACTAATCAAATTCTCTTTGATGATGCAGATGTGGGACTGTACCGTCCTCCAGGTTCATGGCCTATAGAGAGGCGAGGGGAGATAGGTGTTGTAGCAAGAGTAGCTTATGTTGAATTTGAGACCATAGAAAAAAATATGGAAGGACTTACAATGGACATCCTAGATGCCTCTATAGATAATATTCCTAGGCATTATCAACACCATACAGTGGGCATGTCTGCATCCATCGGTCTACTTCTCTATAGAGTAGCATGCGTAGTCATGTCTTGTAGTGAGAAACATCCTTGATGCTATTGTATATGAAGCCATGTGCTTCACATTTTGATATTTTGGTCTTCGGACAAAAAAAACACTTTTTTGTAAACTTTTATCGTTATATATATATATATATATATATATATATATGAGGCTTCTATCGACTTACTTGTTGTATATACAAAATGTGAATGGATTTTATGATTGTCTCAAATGTCTATCTAACACACAATTAGTAATGCATCTATTAATGTATTTAGACATCTAGAATGTGTTGATATTCAATGTAATCAAAATGATGTTCCAAGAGGAGAATTCGTAAATATACCCTTAACAACGTAGGACTTCGAATGGAATAAACATTACTCAACTATAGGAATACTAATTGTGAATTGAGTCATACAACAAGATGATGGATTCCAAGTGAATAATTCAATGAATGCATTGTATTTCGTGATATTGTTAGTTGCACGACCAAGGAAAACACCATGTAGACTAATCAGTTCATCTGTAGGTGCATAGATTGCCCAAGCAGCATATTTTAAGTTCTGAGTACTGCGACTAGCACCATAAGCGAAGCCAAGGTAGGGTAGCGAAGACACTGACATTTGAAAACCAAGCACAATGCAAGGTAAGCAACTGAAGGGTGAAACCAAACAGTGAAAAATCACATAAGAGTATGATACACTAAAAGTACAAGAACTCATGCAAAAATGATTTAAGCATAGTACTTATTCAAGTAAAGCCCATTTTTGGGTTCACTCAAAGGGATTCCATCAATATCTACTAGCTCATAGGCTCCCTTATCCAATACTCATTTGAAAATATAAGGACCTCGCCAAATGGGCTCGAATTTATCGACCCCTAGCAAATCACGATATTGCTCATAAAGAAGAACTAGATCACCTTCAGAGAAAACACATGGCTTGACATGCTTGTCGTATTGGGATTTAACACGTTTCTTCTGAGTTTCAATAACCAAGGAAACATCATGACGGGTTTCATCTAATTGCATCAAGTACAACAGATGTTCCTCTTCAACAGAGGTGTTAGGGAGAATTTCAACGACTAGTTTCAAAGATGGTATCTCACATTCAATCGACAAAATTTATTCGATACCATATACTAACTAGAAAGGTATGAATCATGTGGTAGACTTAACAGATGTTCGATAGTCCCATAATGCTAAGAATAACATCGTGTGCCAATTTGTCTTATGAATTCCTATCATCCATCGAAGCATAGTAGTGAGAACTTTGTTGATTTCTTCAACCTGGCCATTGGCCTGTGGATAATAGGGGATCAAGTTTTCATTGAGAAGACCCAACTTTTTAGTAAGTTCAGACATCATAAAATGACGAAAATGACTAGTGTGATTAATAATGATGGCTTGAGGGACACCAAACCTAGTAATGATATGATTGAATATGAACAATGTTGTAGTTTTACCGGTGTTATCAAATGTAGGCATCGCCTCAGCGCATTTAGTAAAATAATCCACATCTACAATAATGTATCCATGCCCCCTGGCCGAGTAAGGGTTACATGTCATGAAGTTGATGCCCCATTTTGTTAATGGATGAACAGAAACTATAGGGTGGACTAGGGCAGGGTGAGATCGGATATTATGATTATAAGTTTGGCAAGCGTGTCATTTCTGGACAGCTGTGATGAAATCCTTAAACAATGAAGGCCAGAAATAACCAGCTCATAAGATATTTTGGGTATTGACATACCTAGACATATGACTACCACATGCTCCGGAGTGACAGTCATTCAAAGCTTTCTCAACTTCATCATAGGTGAGACATCGTCGAAAAATGGAATCAATACCATGATGGTAAAGGGTATCACCAAGGATGATGTATTGACGGGCTTGATACCGTATACGATGACGATTTGTACTAGAAATATTAGGCTAGAAAGTTTGAGACTGGAGATAGATGATAATATCTCCGTACCATATGTCATTAGAACTGATCAAAAGGAGGGATTTGTCAGGTAAAGAATCCTTTGCCACATTTTCTATCTCAGTAGAGGGAAGGTCACATATCAATTCAGCAAAAACCAAATATTTCTTTGACTTGGCACATTTAAACTCCAAGTCAAACTCCTAGAGAATAACTATCCATTTGAACTACTTTCCCCCCAACAATTGTCGAGTAAGGATATGTTGCATGGTGTTGCAATCAGAAATGATTGTGGTTCTACATAGTAGGATGTAGTGACGAAAACATTGAACAACTTGAACAACTGCCAAGGCCATTTTATCCACATGTAGGTATTTGGTTTTGGTAGTCGTGAGACTCCGACTCAAATAATATATCACGTGTTCATTATGGGCATCATCATATTGGAATAAAATCATAGAAATAGTATAGTCTGAAGTAGCTAAATACAGGAAATAATATCGGCTATAGTCAGGGGGAAACAACAACAGTGTATGGGTTAAAGCGAGTTTCAAAGCTTCAAATGATTTGTTGGAAGTGTCGTCCCATACAAAGTCGTAACCTTTCTTGAGGATTCAAGTGAATCCTTTCATTAATTCAACGTAATTTTGGATGAATCGACGCAAAAAGTTTGTCTTCCCTTGCAAACTTTGGAGCTGGTGTAGTGTGGAAGGAGGAGGGAGGTTAAGGATAGAATCAACCTTCAAGGGGTCTACCTGAATCCCATGTATCGACACAATGAAACCAAGAAGTAGGTTAGAGTCCACACAAAAAACACATTTGTGTGGATTCAAACATATGCGATAATAACGACAACATAGGAAAATGACACGTAAATGTGTTGGGTGATCTTGACGATGCATGAAATGCATCAATAGATCGTCTAGATAGGGCTGTACGATGTGCTTAATATCATGGAAAGCGTAAGACATAGTGCACTGAAAAGTCATACCAACATTTTTTAGACCAAAGGGTAATTTCCGGTAGGAAAATGTTCGCCAAGGGAAAATGAAAGAAGTCTTGTGTTGATCCACTAGTAAAATATTAATTTGATTATAGTTGGAGAAACCGTCCATCAAGGAGAAGATTTCACTCCCAACACAGTCGTTGATGATCTGGTCAATGAAAGGGGTTGGATAATTGTCCTTAGGACAATATTTATTATATCCCTATAATCTACAAAAACACAAATCATTCCTTGTTTCTTATTTACCGGAACAAGATTGGATACCCAATCAGTCAAAACCACGGGATAGACAAAGCCATCTTTAATAATTTTTTCAATCTCAAGATTGATAGTAGTAGCTTTACGTGGATGGACTGGGCAAAGTATCTGCCGAATGATTTTAGCATCCGGATATGTTTTGAACTCATGCACAATGATATCAGGATCAATACCTGGAATTTCTTCATAACTCTAGGAAAAAAAATCACGGAATTCTTGAAAAAGGGCTTTATAGGTGTGGACCTTATCAAGAGACCACGAGGCACTGACATGAAAATTTTCCACGACTCCGGGTTTAATCGATATGTCAAGAGGAACGGTAGGTGAAATGTTACTCAAGTTCCCTTCGTATAAAACATCGTTTGTCGACTCAGGAACGAAACAAATAAAAACAATGGTCGACGGAGTTGAAATCCGTTGGTATCTCTCTATGGTATCACGTCCTAGGAAGAGAATGGAATGATGATGTCCATCATCCCATGGAGTATCTTCCATATACATGATTGACATTGTTAGCGTCGGAAGTCACCCCTGGATTGCTTGCAGGAGCAGAGCCCGACACCCATCAGTTTTATGTCACGATAGTTTTTAATGAATGATCAGATGGATAGGGACTCGGGGAGATATCACTCTAACTCAGGGACTGGGTCTCGCATGTAAAGGACAAAGGAGGTCTTGATCTAACTTCAGCTAGTGGGTTGATTAAAAGATGATCAGGTGGAAGACTTGGTAAGAAAGATGAACAAACAACTTCTGGCAACAGGCTTTCAGTGGTTTGCAGAGGAAAGACTCTGAATGCAAGATCCTCTTGGTTCAGGGTCTCAAGAAGCTGAAAAGGGGACTTGGCTGGATCCTCTGAAAATGCCATGTCGCTTTGATTCAACTTTACCAATTGATCGATGGTAGGTGCTGGTGAATTTTGAAATCCTTAAACATGTTTTTTTAATTTGAATTTTATTTATGTGTGGTTCCTCTGTCAAAATAT
>JZKD02S1597011.1:125869-139702 GCA_000966675.3 Picea glauca | reverse complement strand
CCATAGAAACTCAAGACATTGATCTTCAAATTGAAGTACTAAAGACAATCCCTTGTTTCTTTAATGATGAAGATAATGTGGAGATCGACAAGCCTGTTTAGATTGAATAATTAAAATGTATTATCAGTAAAATTCCCAAAGAGAAAAGTCCTGGACTAGATGGCTAGACACAGGAATTTTTTCATACCTTTTTAGATATTATGGGTGAGGATTTACTCAATGCTGTGGAGGAATATAGATGCACATGTCAAATTCCAGGGGCTCTAAATGCAACTTTTTATGCTCTCATTCCAAAAATCAGTAATCCTGTCACTTTTAATGATTTTTGAGCCGTTGCATTGTGCAATTTTGTCTACAAAGTTATTTCAAAAATCATAGCTTCTCGGATCAAAGATAAACTAGCTTCCTGCATCTCTAGTGAGCAGTTCGACTTTCTTAAGAATAGAATGATTTTTTATGCTATGGGTATAACCCAAGAATGTTTACAGTCGACTAAGATGAAGAAAAAAAATTCAGTAATCCTGAAACTTGATTTAAAGAAGGCCCACGATAATGTTAGTTGGAAATTTCTAAGATTGCTACTAGACCAGATTGGCTTAAAATGGAGTGTTTATCATTGGATTATGGGATGCATTGTTGGCACAGGGGCAGACCCAGGGTTCAACGCTTAACAACACACCAAAAAAACCTCGAATACCGACCATTTCAACAACACCTGCAAAGCAGGCGAAGTCTCACCCGAGGTAGAAGAAAGAGGGGGTTACAGGACGCAAGTGTCTGTAACCAGGTTGGGACACAGATATGTGATAATAGCACTTCGCAGGATATTTTGTTAATCCTTAGAAAGTGACAAGAATTAGATTATTAACCCTATTAACATCGTAGAACATAATCAAAGATAGATCGATGCAGTAACTATACCCTAAACACTTAGCACTTAGCACTTAGCATTATCGATTAGATCTAGCATTCATTTACCCTCAACACAAGTAAAGCACTTAAGAAACAACAAATTTGTCTATTACACAACATAATGAAAGTACTAAGAAGATTTATGACAAAAATAACATAGCACAAAGAAAACCATAAGGCACTAGATATACGTGGTTCACCCCAGTGTGGGGCTACGTCCACCAACCGCTTCTCCTCTTTATTATTCAACCGAATCTTACATTCATTCACTCTTGTGCACTAAGCCACAGAGTCGAGCTTCACACCAAAAAGGAGATCTGCGCACTGAGCACCAGATCCTCCTTCCAAAACTAGGTCAAGGCACAGAGCCAACTCTCTATCGAGCACAAAGCCTTAACACACATACATTCCTTTGCACAAAGAAACTATATTCACATACAACCACATTCACTTCACTAGCTACTTCTACAATACATTCTTCTTTATTTATATTTTACAAACCCTTACAATAAGGCCTAATCATGGGAAAATCCCATGGGCCGACATCCCATAATGACGCAGACCCCCAACCCTTGGGTCAAGGTCTGCTATAGGATCGTTCTAATTGCTTCCATTGAGTCGGATTTACTCTTTGATTCATCTTCGGGGAATACCACACACATAAAATGGTGCTTCTCCACAGGTCCTTATGAATTGAGCCCACGCGATCAAACACGAAGCATCAATTCCAATCTCCCTCTGACCAAACAATGTGGTCATATTTCTCACGATTTTGAAACTTCAGAGTTCACGACTTCACGACTTCTCCTTCCAAGTCTCTCAACTCTTTGCCTTCCGAAACCCGGACTACCAATGCACCGAAATGCTAATCACGTCCTCTCCCACGACAGTATCGCATTTTGCAATTTCGGGAGTCTCAGAAACGAAATCCTGAATTCTTATCCTCCGAAATGCTGAAATGTCGAGTTTCGACATGCTTCACCAATAGCTAGCCCCACACAAATCTTTTCTCCCCTTCGGGACTTCGCACTTCGCAATTTTTCGAATCTCGCTACAAGGCTTTCGGTTCTCCAACTCACGAAACCTTGAAATGGTCAACAAAGGCTTGACCTCCGTGTCGACAAGTACACCACCTGTCCACTCTCCATTGTCTACAATCTTTGACACGAGTTCTTCTGCCCCTTCAACTCTCGAATTCCGAAATGAGAGTTCACGAGAGATCTAACGACCCCATCTCTCCTGATATTTACTCTTTAGAAAACACTCGCCGTAACTCTCCTTGCTCCTCTGCAAGATTTGACGGCTCTCGGGACTTCGCGAATTCTCCACGGAGAATTTCGACCGTCCGTTTCCTCCTTGACAACTCCCACAAATTGAACAAGCTATTCCTTTGCTGGAACTTATCTGCCTGCAAAGTAACTTTGCAGCGCCTCCCTTTGAACGCTTCAAGGTACTAACCCTCCTGAGCTTTCTCCATAACTCGAGTCTTCAAGAAGACTCCTACATGCACTCCTTGTGGTAACCCTTCAAATACTTATAAGTATTTGATTTCTTCGACTCTGTGCACTCCTCTTGCAACAACAGTCATTCAACAATTTCCTCAGGTTATAAACTTGAGGCTCTATTCGTCCTGCGCACACTTTGCATAGCTCCTGTGCTCAACTTGCACTTCTGTGGGAATGAGAATAACGTTATCTCTCCTGAGCTTTCAGAGATGAAACTTTGAACCCTTGTCAATGCACTCCTTGCGGACGACTTCACTACACTCCTTGCATGAATTCTTGCTCAAATAGAGAAACAATTGAAACTCATTCCTTACTCTTCCTCTCTCAGATTTCAAACATTTAACAAGAAATCATACATACACAGCATCAAAGAAAATGTACAATCGAAAGAGTAAAAAGTTATAAGCATAACATTGGGCATTTACACACACAGAAAGCATTAGCACATTACGAGTCTAAATCAAAGCTTCATATATTAAATTCAGAACTTCTATACATGGATTCTACTACACATCTCTTTGCTTCTTCCCTGTTATATTCTCTCTTCATACAATTGGGAATAATAATTCCTCCTCCTGATACAAATGATACAAGTGAGGGTGTCTATATCCGTTTTCCCTCCGGCTCCTAAAACTGTCTAATCCGCAATTTAAAGTTACCTACTTACATTTACTACACATAAATGTCTCTACCTACTACATATGAGAGTGAATCCTTGATGATCTGTTTACAATCTACAAGCGCACCTCCTCTTAATTATTTCATTAACATCTGCACATTTATTTCAAAACATCTCAAAACACTTTTGCAACGTGCTGAAATGCATTGCCGCTTGTCCCAGCTGTCTTCTACCTCCACGCTTGCTTGTTGTTGGCGATGCTCCAGCATCATACTCCCTCGCTTGAAAATTTTCATGGGCTCTTGTCCATGAGATCTCGCACGATCTGTCCATTCTTTTGAATCTCTTCTTCATTCTCCCAGCTGGCATATTCAACTGGATATCCCTTCCACTTGACCAAGTATTCAAAATATTCCTTTCTCCTGGTCCTCTTACTGACTCTCTTGTCCAATATACTTTCCATCTGTGGTTTTTCTGCAATTGGCATTTTTTTAGCCCACTAAACCTCTGGTTGTTCACTATCTGCTCCTGCCTCTTCATCTTTGTAAGGGTACAAATCTGAGACATTGAATATTGGTGAAATTCTGATCCCATCGGGTAATTCAATCTCATATGCATTCACCACAAATTTTCTTAGGATCTTGCACAGTCTAATTTTCTTCATTTTCAGTTTATTATATGTCCCCCTCGAGAACCTTTCCTTTCTCGAGTGTGCCAGAATCAAATCACTAAATTCAAATTGAAGTTGTCGCCTATGTTGATATGCTATGCACTTATACTCCTGGCTCAAATTCTGCAATCGCTCCTTCACCTGGCTGTGAAGTTCCCTCATTGCCTCGGCAAAATCTTCTGCACTAGCACTCCTAGTCACAGTCTATTATGAATCTCTCAATTATGAAACTCCTCTTGGCTGCATCCCATAAACAATTTAGAATGGACTTTGCCCTGTGCTCCTGTCAATTGAATCACTATAAGCAAATTTGAATATTGTCCCACTGACTGTGGTGTTCTGTCACCAAACTCCTCAACAAGTCTCCCCAACTTCTTTTCACAACTTATGTATGTCCATCCGTTTGAGGATGATAAGCTAAACTGAACGACAAGTTTGTTCCCATCTTTTTCCATAAGGTTCTCTAGAAGTGTCCCACGAACTTGGTGTCTAGATCTGAAACTATACTCCTCGGTAAGTCGTGAAGTCGAATGACTTCTTTGAAAAACAGATTTGCAATGTGAGTTGCGTCACTGGTTTTCTGACACAGTAGGAAGTGTGCCATCTTAGAAAATCTATCCACCACTACAAAGATCAAGTCGAACCCCCTTTGTGTTCTTGGCAGACCCAATATGAAGTCCATGCTTACTGCATCCCACGGCCTCTCAAGTATGGGTAACAATTGATATAAGCTTGCATTATGCCTCTTTCCTTTTGAATGCTGACAAATTCTACATATGTCCATGAATCTTTTGACGTCGGTTCTCATCCCCGACCAAAAATATGACTCGTTTAACTTTGAGAAAGTCTTGACCAATCCTCCACTATGTTTCTCCTTCAACAAATTCTCCCTCATGGAGAATTTTGGAATACAAAGTTGATTACCCTTAAATAATAATCCTTCTTGGATCATATACTCTGTCCATTGACTTCTGTTCCTGAGAACTGGATTCTCAGCTGCTTCATACGCTTCTTTGAAGTCTGGATCATCTCTGTACATGTTCCTGAGATCATCAAAACCCAATGTTTTGACTCTGAACTCCTGCATAAGCAAATTTTTCCTGCTCAAAGCATCAACAACCTTGTTAGCAGTTCTAGAAATATGCTTAATTACAAAAGTAAAATTCTGCATATATTCAACCCATTTAGCATGCTTCTGGTTCAATTTATCCTGCTGAGTTGCAAATTGTAAGGCACGATTATCACTATACAAAATGAACTCTTTAGGGATCAAGTAGTGCCTCTACTTTTCCAGTGCATGTATGACCGCATAAAACTATTTGTCATACGTGGAGTACTTAACCTTCGACTCATTCAGTTTCTCACTGAAGTATGTGATTGGCCTGTCATCTTGACTCAAAACCGCTCCAATTGCAAAACCACTAGCGTCACACCTGACCTGAAACATCTTACTGAAATTTGGCAACACCAAAATTGGTTGTTTCGTGATTTTCCTTTTCAATAAATTGAAGTTTTTCTCAGCTTCTTCTGTCTAGTGAAAAGACTTGTGTCTCTTCTTCACTGTGTCCATCATCGATGCACTAATTCCACTGAAATTCCTAATGAACTTCCTATAGAAACTAGCCAATCCGTGAAAGCTTCGAACCTCAAATATACTCTTCGGTGATGGCCAATTCTTAATCACCTCCACTTTGTTTGGATCCATCTTCAACTTATCTGTAGAAATAACAAATCCCAAATAAATGAGCTATATCTTCATGAATGAGGATTTCTTCATATTTATCAGCAGCTTCTCTTGTTGTAGCCTCTTCATCACTGTAGCCAAATGTTTCAGATGCTCCGCCTCTGTTTTACTGAAAATCAGTATGTCATCAAGATACACAATGACAAATTTTCCAATGAAATCCTTCAGGACTTCATTCATCAATCTCATGAAAGTGCTCGGCACGTTTGTTAAGCCAAACGACATAACAAGCCATTCATACAACCCTTCATTGGTCTTGAATGTTGTCTTCCATTCATCTCCTTCTCTCATACGAATTTGATGATATCCGCTTTTCAAATCAATCTTTGAAAAGAATCTTGCCCCACTCAAGCAGTCCATCAAACCATCCATCCTTGGCAATGGAAATCCGTATCTGATGGTAATCTTGTTGATCGCTCTTGAGTCAATACACATCCTCTAGCCTCCATCTTTCTTTGGACTGAGTACTGTCGGAACAACACATGGACTCAAGCTTTCTCTAACTAACCCTTTGTCCATTAAATCCTGGACCTGTCTTTTGACCTCTTCATTCTCTTACGGCGTCAATCTGTACGCTGCTTTGTTTGGTAAACTAGCTCCAGGTATGAGATCAATGTGATGACTTATACTTCTAATAGGTGGCAACGAACGAGGTAGTTCGTCCACTACTATGTCGGCAAATTCCTCTAGTAGCTTTTGGATTTCTTCTGGTAAATCATCCACTCTTGTACTGGTCAAAACAATTCTAGGCTTTCTCACCACAATGAATTGTGTGTCTTCTTTCTTCTTAATAACTGTAAGAAGTTCTTTCCCACTCATGAGAAGTACAGTGTTGCTTACTTCTGTTTTCACCTCTTTGTCCTTGATCAACAACAACATGTGAGTTCTCCCATTTTTCTCTAGGGTGTATGTGTTCTTTCTCCCATCATGAACCACATTCTTTTCATATTGCCACGATCTACCCAGCAATAGATGAAAAACATCCATGGGAATGACATCACACAATATCTTATCGTTATATCCTCCTATTTTGAATTCAACTAAACATTGTTTAGTGACATTTACCTGATGTCTTTTTTGTAGCCATGAAACTCTGTATGGACTTGGATGTTAAATAGTCTCCAGCTCTATCTTTTCTACCATCTCTATAGAAACGAGATTGTCTATACTACCACTGTCCACGATGACTTTGCATACCCTGTCCTTGGTCTTGCAAGCAGTCTGAAAAAGACTCTTCCTTTGCACTGGATTCTCCGCCTCCTTTTCTGGCATTAGGAGAACCTTGCGCATCATCAACGATCTTCCGCCTTCAGCATCCTCTACCTCAACATTCCTCCTTTGTGCTTCAGCAATGTGAGTTTCACCACCGTCTTTCTTCTTATTTGGACATTCATAAGACTTGTGTCCATCCTTTCCACACGTGAAGCATTTTACTATTCCACCTCTGCCTCTTCCTCTTCCTCTAGCGCGAGGAAAAGTGTTGTTATCAACATACTGTCCTCTCTGTTCGGCATACTGCCCTCTCTGTGAGCTTCCACCTCTCTCAGTTTGAGGTTGAGGTTTCTTCCATTCCTCCTTAGGCTTCTAATTCCTATCTTGGACAACTGTTTTTCCTCTGGTTTGACTTATGCCTCGTCCTCTTTGGATTTTCTTTCGGCCCAGCTTCTCTTCAGCCTTCAGAGCCATCTGATAAGCATCTTCTATGGTCCAAATCATCATCATGCTCATCTCATCCTGAATGTCGTATCTCATACCATTCATATATCTGGAAACTTTTTCATCATCACTTTCGTGATGACCTGCCCTGATGTTCAACCTGTAGAACTCTTCAGTGTACTCCTTTACTGACATCAGCTTCTGTCTCAAATTCTCCATTATTCGAAACAGAGTAATTTGATAATCCTTGTGTATGAATTTCACCTTCATCTTCGTGATCATTCTATCCCAACTCCTGATTTTCTTCTTGCCTTTGCAGCGTCTGTCAGCTTGTAGTTCATCCCACCACAATGCTGCATGTCCTTTAAGTTTTGTGACAACATGTTTGACTTTCTTGTCTTCCTCGACATCTTCATAGTCAAAATATGTGTCCAGAGCTCTAATCCAGTCTAGAAGTTCTTCAACATCTAGGTTTACCTCATATACTGGAATGTCCATTTTTTCCCTAGCACTCATTCTTGCAACATCTCTAATTAGGTGTTCATTTGCTGCATCCTTTGCTGCAACTTCTTCTCCTTCATGTCTAGCTTCATCTTCACTTTCAAATTCACTGACATCTCCAACACTTGTTGTGCACCTCTATTTTATTTCCATGTCCACGAGTCTGGCGCGTATGTTACGCATCTCTCTTTCAATGGATGGATTTGGCACCTGGCTACCCCTTTCTCTTGGTATTTCCCTCTCCTATGGAGGATCGGGTGTTTTCCTGTCTCTTCTTCTCGGCAACATGGCTGTAAAATTCCTCCTTTCCCTGCTACAGAAAGAAAAGAAAATTCTCTAAGTGCTCTGACACCAAAACCGACATAAATCCCCAACCCTCGGGTCAAGGTCCCCTACAGGATCGTTCTAATTCCTTCCCTTGAGTCGGATTGACTCTTTGATTCCTCTTCAGGGAATCCCACACACATAAAATGGTGCTTCTCCACAGGTCCTTATGAATTGAGCCCATGCGATAAAACACAAAGCATCAATTCCAATCTCCCTCTGAGCAAACAACGTGGTCGTATTTCTCGTGATTTTGGAACTTCGGAGTTCATGAATTCTCCTTCTAAGTCTCTCAACTCTTCGCCTTCTGAAACCCAGACTTCCGATGCACCGAAACTCTAGTCGCATCCTCTCCCATGACAGTATCGCGTTTCGCAATTTCAGGAATCTCGGAAATGAAATCTCGAATTCTTATCCTCCAAAATGTCGAAATGCCGAGTTCTAACACGCTTCACCAATAGCTGGCCCCACACAAATCTTTTCGTCCCTTTGGGACTTCTCACTTCATGATTTCGCGAATCTCGCTACAAGGCTTTCGGTTCTCCAACTCATGAAACCTTAAAATGGTCAACAAAGGCTTTACCTCTGTGTCGAAAAGTACACCACCTGTCCACTCTCCACTATATACAATCTTTGACACAGATTAAACTGACACAGACCCCCAACCCTCGGGTCAAGGTCCGCTACAGGATCATTCTAATTCCTACCCTTGAGTCGAATTGACTCTTCGATTCCTCTTCAGGGAATCCCATGCACATAAAATGGTGCTTCTCCACAGGTCCTTATGAATTGAGCCCATGTGATCAAACACGAAGCATCAATTCCAATCTCCCTTTGACCAAACAATGTGGTCGTATTTCTCGCGATTTCAGAACTTCGGAATTCGCGACTTCTCCTTCCAAGTCTCTCAACTCTTCGCCTTCCGAAACCTGGACTTCCGATGCGTCGAAACGCTAGTCGCATCCTCTCCCACAACAATATCGCGTTTCGCAATTTCGGGAATCTCGGAAACGAAATCCCGAATTCTTATCCTCTGAAATGACGAAATGCTGAGTTTCGACACTCTTCACCAATAAGTAGCCCCACACAAATCTTTTCGCCCCTTCGGGACTTCGCACTTCGGGATTTCACGAATATTTCTACAAGGATTTCGGTTCTCCAACTCACGAAACCTCGAAATGGTCAACAAAGGCTTGACCTCTGTGTCGACAAGTATGCCACCTGTCCACTCTCCACTGTCTACAATCTTTGACAAAGATTCTTCTACCCCTTCAACTCTCAAATTCCGAAATGAGAGTTCACGAGAGATCTAACGACCCCATCTCTCCTGAGCTTTACTCTTTAGAAAACACTCTCCGTAACTCTCCTTGCTCCTCTTTTTCTTCTTTTACCCTCTAATTCTTTATCACACCACAATTTCTCCTTAAATTTAGATGTAATAATATTTTAAATATTATCATTATTTTACGACATGTTCTCTTCCTTTATTCCCTAATGCTTTAGCCAAGATTGGGAATATTTATGTCATCCTTGATCCATATGGATGTTTGTGGCCTCCCACCTATTCCAACAAGCTTATTTTGGTAGTTTTCCAGTTTGGCAGTTTTTTTCTACTTTTCGGGTCTCCGATTTTCGGGGCTGTTTTGAGGCCCTAAACAACATTTTTAGGGATCGCCACAGTCAAACTATAGTTAGAGTTAGAGTCTGATGGAAACCTGTGTATTCCTCGGATGGATCTTTCCAATGGGCTATCATGCACCTAAAACAAAGATCATATGAAAAAGTTACGACCCCGGGAAGTTGATGTACTAACTTACCCCAACAAGGCGCAAATGAATTTTGACACTTCATCTCCTAGGGTTAGGTTTTTGGATGTCTAGGTTTTTTGCATTCCTATTTATTGTAAAAAGTCTTAGAGAGCCTCATTGTAACCATCTTCTTATGAATGACCGCAACTGTCACATCTCTTCTCAGAGATAAGTCGCCACCATTCTAACAAGCTTGTTTTCCATTGCATTTTACAATTTCAGCACATTTTTTTATTGAATAGAAACAAGTTCTACTGTATATTTGTTATTATATCCCTGTTATTCTTGTGTTTATGTGTTAAGAATAATAATATTATGTTTTCATTTAGTTCTGCTCATAAAATCTGGATCAATGGTATGGGAGCAGTCTGCTCCTTGTCATTCTTAATGCATGTCCCTGACGAGGTCAAGGGACAAAGAAATGGGTCTCCAGCTTGTTTCTCTTAAGGAAAAAATATCTTGCATGCCCAAGCGACCTCTCATGGCGGGAGAAAAAAAAGACGATAGGATACGAGATCCTTTCAAAATGTTTCTCGAGGAAGCCCTCAGGCGACATATGAACGAAATGATGGATAGTTTTAAACAAATACTTCAGTGGCTAGCAACAAGCAACGCATCTTCCTCGAGCGGAGGCACCACCCCCTTCAATTTACAAATCAACTTTGATATTCCCATATTTGAAATTCGGATAGACACAAATGCTATAGACAAATGGTTGAATATACTAGAAACATATTTTTCTTTCCATAACTAAATTGGAACAGAGAAAAGATTACGTTTGCGCTCCTCAAATCTGTTCCCCATGTCAAAGATTGGTGGGAAACTTTCTGTGAGAAAAAGGAAGAAAAGGAACCCTTATTATGTACATTTGTGGTCACTTGGGAGTCCTTTAGGGATGCTATCAAGGAACAATACTACCCTATCGAAAGTTATGACGACTTGTTTACAAAATGGACCACACTGCGACACGAAAGAGACCAAGCAGTGTCGAGTTCCACAAATATCTTCCATACCTTGCGCACCAAGTTGCTCAAGTATCATAGTGGTCTGCATATATACATCAAGGTCGAAATTGAGTTTTTGGACATCTAGTCCTTGGGCGCGACCTATCGATATGTTGTCAAAATCGATCAAAATATTAAACAAAAGCATGACAATTTAGGCCTAGGAACCCCTCACATCAAAAGCAAGTAAAGGGAAGCCGCAACCCGCAGAACAAACGATTGAGAAAATTCGAACAACCTCAAGACAACCAGTCTAGGCCACAAGCAAAGAAGGACACCAGAAAGACAAAGAAAGATAATGGGAAGTGGTGCGACTTCCATAAGATCCTCTGGCATAACACTATTGATTATCGCTCAAAGAAAGCATTGGTGGCTGAGGTGAAATCCTCTAAGTCAGATGCGGGTTTCGACTCTAAGTCAGAACTAGAAAAGGGGAGATAGATCATTGACGTGGAACCCAGTGCCACTGTTGCTACCACCAAGGTTCATCCCGATGAACCAAACGAGCCAAAACAAGGTGAGCACCTATTTCATTCAAATATGTGGGTAAAAGGCACCCCGCTACACTTTATCGCTGATAGCGGTAGCCAAAAGAACATCATATTAGAAGAGGCCATCAAGTGGTTAGCCCTACTGACAATGCCACACGCACAACCCTACACCATTGGATGGCTCTGCGAAGGAAGCGATTTCCGTGTCAGCCAACAGTGTCACTTGTCGTATGACATCAGGCCCTTCAAAGATGAGGTATTATGTGATGTTTCTCCTCTCGAAGTTTCTAATGTTCTTTTGGACCAACCTTATCTATGGAAACATCATGTTGTATATGAGTCTAGGCCTCGTAGTGTTTTTATTACTTTGAACAAGAAATTGTATAGGATACCCAAAGCAGTCCCACCTAATGTTATTTCCTTGATCTTTGTCAAGCAATGCAGGAAGGTCATCTCTTAGACTTTGAAGTTTGTCTTCTTTGTGATTTGATCTCAGAGCGAGTGAAAGATTGTAGCCACGTCTAGGGTATCTGTGGTCGACCTCTCCACACTGCAAAAGAAAGTGGACAAGGTCGTGGAAGAATACAAATATATATTTTCCTCACCTACTGGGGTACCTCTGCACTGTCAAGTCAAGCATCCCATCAATATGACCCCCAGTGCACCACTGGCCAATGGGCTAGTCTATCGCTGCTCTTTGTTGGAGATTGAGGAGATCAAGCGACAAATCCAAGAACTTCTCCACAAGGGGCACATCCGTCCCAGCTCATCACCTTGTGGGATCCCAATCATGCTGGTGCCGAAGAAAGATGGGACTTGGTGACTCTACATTGATTACCGGGCACTAAATAAAATCACGGTTAAGAACCGATACCTGATTCCCCAAATCAACGATCTCCTTTATCATCTCAAGGGGGCCAAATACTTTAGTAAGATTGATATGAAGTTGGGCTACCACCAGGTCCCCATAGACCAAACAGATGTATGGAAGACTACCTTCAAGTCAAAAGAAGGTCTTTTTCAATGGCTGGTCATGCCCTTTAATTTGAAAAATACTCCAACAACTTTCATGAGGATGATGGAAGATATCTTGCAAACTTTCACCAGTAATTTTGTAGTGGTGTATTTGGATGACATCCTCATCTACAAAAAGACTTGGGTGGAACACTTGCAACATATTCAATAGCACAACCTGTGGTAGCACAAGCTATATTCCAACTTGGAAAAAAACTCCTTTGGCATGGACATGGTCTAATACTTAGGCTACATCATGGATCATCATGGTGTGAATGTGGATCCATCCAAGATCCAGGTCATCCATGACTGGCCAGCCCCAACAACACTCACTAAGCTTCAGAGCTTCTTAGGCCTTGCCAATTTCTATCACAGGTTCATGTTGAGATTCTTGCATATTACATGGGCCCTCAATGTAACCAAAGGTGGTAGCAAGGAAAAATTTGTGTGGGGATTGTCCCAACAACAAGTGTTCGATGATTTAAAACAACGCTTGTGCTCAGCCCCAGTACTTTCATTAATAAACCTACAGTAGCCCTCTAATATCAAGATGAATGCTTCGGACTATGTTGTGGGCATAGTTCTCACTCATCACGACCACCCCATGGCCTATCATAGTGAGACACTATAAAATGTTGTCCATAAGTACCCTACTTATGAAAAAGAAATATAATTCATTATGAAAGCCTACCACTAGTGGAGACATTACATTATCGAGAAGGAGACAGTCATCCACACAGATCATAAGACATTGTAGTTCATGTAGACACAAGGAAAATTGAAAAACGATCGCAATCAGAAATGGTCCACATACTTGTAGCAGTTCCACCTTAACATCAAGTATAAGACATGCAGTACCAATTGAGTCATTGATTTCATCAGCCAACCTCCAGTCACGACATTCACCACAGTGCTATACTCTTGCGTCCATGAGACCTTAGGATGGCCCAAACTCTATGAGACAGACTCTGACTTCGCCACCACATACCAAATGTTGGGTGCAAACTCAGTTGTCACTAATTTCCATCTTCAGGACAGGCTATTGCATCGACTGGGCCATCTCTGTGTTCCATAAAGTGAGTGAGCGATGTTGATTTGGGAAGCCCACTACAGTTGGGTGGCAAGACACTTTAGTGTCAAAAATATAGTGGAAGTGTTGCATAAACAGTTCTACTGGCCAAAACTTCGATATGATGTCAACAAGTACATCAGGTCTTGCACTGCATGTGCTATTATCAAACTGACCACTAATAAACAGGGCCTTTACACCTCCCTTCCTACTCCTGACAGGCCATGGGAATCCATCTCAATGGACTACATGTCGGGCCTTCTGTCCACCAAGAGGGGAAATGACTATGTTTTTTTGGTTTTTGATGTCTTTACCAAGCTGGTGTTCGTGGTCGCCTCCAAGAAGAAAATTACAACAGAGGCTACTGCCAATCTCTTCTTTGAACGAGTATGGGTACATTTTGGAATCCCACAAACCATTGTCTCATATCGATACATTCGGTTCCTCAACACATTCTGGTCGAGCCTCTGGTCACTACTGGACACTAAGCTCACTAAATCCACTTCCTTCCACCCC
>JZKD02S1597011.1:106293-119308 GCA_000966675.3 Picea glauca | reverse complement strand
TCCTATGTCCTTTTATGCGGGCACAATCGAGGCTACTGAATGCCTTGGTTGACTACTGGCATCCTGATGCAGAGGCTTTTATGTTAGAGGGGCAGTCACTGGTGCCCACCACCGATGATATATACTTTTTGATTGGCCTCTCAAGGAGAAGGGAACCATTCAACTTCCTGACGTTTCCTTCAGGGCCACATAACATAGCGGAATTGATAGCCCTTTACTGTGAGGCTGCTTTCTCGACAAATCGATTCTTCAAGAAGACTCCTGCACGCACTCCTTGCGGCAACCCTTCAAATACTTCTAAGTATTTGATTTCTTCGACCCTGTGCACTCCTCTTGCAACAACAGTCATTCAACAATTTTCTCAGGTTATAAACTCTGAGGCTCTATTCGGCCTGCGCACACTTTGCACGACTCATGTGCTCAACTTGCACTTCTGCGGGAATGAGAATAACGTTATCTCTCCTGAGCTTTCAGAGATGAAACTCTGAACCCTTGTCAACGCACTCCTTGTGGATGACTTCACTGCACTCCTTGCAGGAATTCTTGCTCAGATAGAGAAACAATTGAAACTCATTCCTTACTCTTCCTCTCTCAGATTTCAGACATTTAACAAGAAATCATACATACATAGCATCAAAGCAAATGTACAATCGAAAGAGTAAAAAAGTTATAAGCATAACATTGGGCATTTACACAAATAGAAAGCATTAGCACATTATGAGTCTAAATCAAAGCTTCATATATTAAATTCATAACTTCTATACATGGATTCTACTACACATCTCTCTGCTTCTTCTTTGTTATATTCTCTCTTCATACAATTGGGAATAATAATTCCTCCTCCTGATACAAATGATACAAGTGAGGGTGTCTATATCTGTTTTCCCTCCGGCTCCTAAAACTATCTAATCCACAATTTAAAGCTACCTACTTACATTTACTACACATAAATGTCTCTACCTACTACAGATGAAAGCGAATCGCTCATGATCTGTTTACAATCTACAAGCGCACATCCTCTTAATTATTTCATTAACATCTACACATTTATTTCAAAACATCTCAAAACACTTTTGCAACATGTTGAAATGCATTGGCGCTTGTCCCAGCTGTCTTATGCCTCCGTGCTTGCTTGTTGTTGGCGATGCTCCTGCATCATACTCCCTCGCTTGAAAATTTGCATGGGCTCCTGTCCATGAGCTCTCGCATGGTCTGTCCATGCTTTTGAATATCTGCTTCATTCTCCCAGCTAGAATATTCAATTGGATGTTCGTTCCACTTGACCAAGTATTCAAAATATTCCTTTCTCCTGGTCCTCTTACTGACTCTCTTGTCCAATATACTTTCCATCTGTGGTTTCTCTACATTTGGCATTTGTTTCTCCCACTCAACCTCTGGTTTTTCACTGTCTGCTCCTGCCTCTTCAGATTTGTAAGGGTACAAATATGAGACATTGAATATTGGTGAAATTCTGATCCCATCGGGTAATTCAATATCATATGCATTCGCCCCAAATTTTCTTAGGATCTTGCACGGTCCAATTTTCTTCATTTTCAGTTTATTATATGTCCCCCTCGGGAACCTTTCCTTTCTCGAGTGTGCCAGAATCAAATCACCAACTTCAAATTGAAGTTGTCGCCTATGTTGATATGCTCTACACTTATACTCCTGGCTCGAATTCTGCAATCGCTCCTTCACCTGGCTGTGAAGTTCCCTCATTGCCTCAGCAAAATCTTCTGCACTAGCACTCCTAGTCACAGTCTGTTATGAATCTCTCAATTCTGAAACTCCTCTTAGCTGCATCCCATAAACAATTTGGAATGGACTCTACCCTGTGCTCCTGTTGATTGAATCATTATAATAAAATTCCTCCTATGGTAGAATATTGTCCCACTGACTGTGGTGTTCTGTCACCAAACTCCTCAGCAAGTCTCCCCAACTTCTGTTCACAACTTCTGTCTGTCCATCCATCTGAGGATGATAAGATGAACTGAATGACAAGTTTGTTCCCAGCTTTTTCCATAAGGTTCTCCAGAAGTGTCCCACGAACTTGGTGTCTCGATCTGAAACTATACTCCTCGATAAGTCGTGAAGTCGAATGACTTCTTTGAAAAACAGATTTGCAATGTGAGTTGCGTCACTGGTTTTCTGACACGGTAGGAAGTGTGCCATCTTAGAAAATCTATCCACCACTACAAAGATAGAGTCGAACCCCCTTTGTGTTCTTGGAAGCCCCAATATGAAGTCCATGCTTACTGCATCCCACAGCCTCTCAAGTATGGGTAACGATTGATATAAGCCTGCATTCTGCCTCTTTCCTTTTGAATGCTGACAAATTCTACATCTGTCCACGAATCTTTTGATGTCGATTCTCATCCCTGGCCAAAAATATGATTCTTTTAACTTTGAGAACGTCTTCTCATGACTGAAATGTCCAGCCAATCCTCCACTATGTTTCTCCTTCAACAAATTCTCCCTCATGGAGCATTTTGGAATACAAAGGTGATTACCCTTAAACAATAATCCTTCTTGGATCATATACTCTGTCCATTGACTTATGTTCCTGAGAACTGGATTCTCAGCTGCTTCATACGCTTCTTTGAAGTCTGGATCATCTCTGTACATGTTCCTGAGATCATCAAAACCCAATGTTTTGACTCTGAACTACTGCATAAGCAAATTTTTCATGCTCAAATCATCAACAACCTTGTTAGCAGTTCCAGAAATATGCTTAATTACAAAAGTAAAATTCTGCATATATTCAACCCATTTAGCATGCTTCTAGTTCAATTTATCCTGCTGAGTTACAAATTGTAAGGCATGATTATCACTATACAAAACAAACTCTTTAGGGATCAAGTAGTGCCTCTACTTTTCCAGTGCCTGTATGACCGCATAAAACTCTTTGTCATACGTGGAGTACTTAACCTTTGACTCATTCATTTCTCACTGAAGTATGTGATTGGCCTGTCATCTTGACTCAAAACCACTCCAATTTCAAAACCACTAGCGTCACACCTGACCTGAAACGTCTTAATGAAATATGGCAACACCAGAATTGGTTGTTTCGTGATTTTCCTTTTCAACAAATTGAAGTTTTTCTCAGCTTCTTCTGTCTAGTGAAAAGACTTGTGTCTCTTCTTCACTGTGTCCATCATCGATGCACTAATTCCACTGAAATTACTAATGAACTTCCTATAGAAACTAGCCAATCCGTGAAAGCTTCGAACCTCAAATATACTCTTCGGTGATGGCCAATTCTTAATCACCTCCACTTTGTCTGGATCCATCTTCAACTTATCTGTAGAAATAACAAATCCCAAATAAATGAGCTCTATCTTCATGAATGAGGATTTATTCATATTTATCAGTAGCTTCTCTTGCTTTAGCCTCTTCATCACTATATCCAAATGTTTCAGATGCTCCGCCTCTGTTTTACTGAAAATCAGTATGTCATCAAGATACACAATGACAAATTTTCCAATGAAATCCTTCAGGACTTCATTCATCAATCTCATGAAAGTTCTCGGCGCGTTTGTTAAGCCAAACGACATAATAAACCATGCATACAACCCTTCATTGGTCTTGAATGTTGTCTTCCATTCATCTCCTTCTCTCATATGAATTTGATGATATGCGCTTTTCAAATCAATCTTTGAAAAGAATCTTGCCCCACTCAAGCAGTCCATCAAATCATCCATCCTTGGCAATGGAAATCTGTATCTGATGGTAATCTTGTTGATCGCTCTCGAGTCAATACATATCCTCCAGCCTCCATCTTTCTTTGACTGAGTACTTTCGGAACAACACATGGACTCAAGCTTTCTCTAACTAACCCTTTGTCCATTAAATCCTGGACCTGTCTTTTGACCTCTTCATTCTCCTGCGGTGTCAATCTATACGCTGCTTTGTTTGCTAAACTAGCTCTAGGTATGAGATCAATGTGATGACTTATACTTCTAATAGGTGGCAATGAACGAGGTATTTCTTCCACTACAATGTCGACAAATTCCTCCAGTAACTTATGGATTTCTTCTGGTAAATCATCCACTCTTGTACTGGTCAAAACAATTCTAGGCTTTCTCACCACAATGAATTGTGTGTCTTCTTTCTTCTTAATAACTGTAAGAAGTTCCTTCCCACTCATGAGAAGTACAGTGTTGCTTACTTCTTTTTTCACCTCTTTGTCCTTGATCGGCAACAACATGTGAGTTCTCCCATTTTTCTCTAGGGTGTATGTGTTCTTTCTCCCATCATGAACCACATTCCTGTCATATTGCCACGGTCTACCCAGCAATAGATGAAAAACATCCATGGGAATGACATCACATAATATCTTATCGTTATATCCTCCTATTTTGAATTCAACTAAACATTGTTTAGTGACATTTACCTGATGTCCTTTTTGTAGCCATGAAACTCTGTATGGACTTGGATGTTCAATAGTCTCCAGCTCTAGCTTTTCTACCATCTCTGTAGAAACGAGATTGTCTATACTACCACTGTCCACGATGACTTTGCATACCCTGTCCTTGGTCTTGAAAGTAGTCCGAAAAAGACTGTTCCTTTGCACTGGATTCTCCGCCTCCTTTTCTGGTGTTAAGAGAACCTTCTGCATCATCAACGATCTTCCGCCTTCAACATCCTCTACCTCAACATTCCGCCTTTTTGCTTCGGCAATGTGAGTTTCACCACCGTCTTTCTTCTTATCTGGACATTCATAAGACCTGTGTCCATCCTTTCCACATCTGAAGCATTTTACTATTCCACCTCTGCCTCTTCCTCTTCCTCTGGAGTGAGGAAAAGTGTTGTTATCAGCATACTGTCCTCTCTGTTTGGAATACTGCCTTCTCTATGAGCTTCCACCTCTCTTAGCTTGAGGTTGAGGTTTCTTCCATTCCTCCTTAGGCTTCTAATTCCTATCTTGGACAACTGTTTTTCCTCTGGGCTGACTTCTGCCTCGTCCTCTTTGGATTTTCTTTCGGCCCAGCTTCTCTTCAGCCTTCAGAGCCATCTAATAAGCATATTCTATGGTCTGAATCATCATCATTCTCATCTCATCCTGAATGTCGTATCTCAGACCATTCATATATCTGGAAACTTTTTCATCATCACTTTCGTGATGACCTTCCCTGATGTTCAGCCTGTAGAACTCTTCAGTGTACTCCTTTACTGACATCAGCTTCTGTCTCAAATTCTTCATTCTTTGAAACAGAGTAATTTGATAATCCTTGGGTATGAATTTCACATTCATCTTCGTGATCATTCTATCCCAACTCCTGATTTTCTGCTTGCCTTTGCAGTGTCTGTCAGCTTGTAGTTCATCCCACCACAATGTTGCATGTCCTTTAAGTCTTGTGACAACATGTTTGACTTTCTTGTCTTCCTCGACATCTTCATAGTCAAAATGCGTGTCCAGAGCTCTAATCCAGTCTAGAAGTTCTTCAACATCTAGGTTTCCCTCATATACTGGAATGTCCATTTTTTCCCTAGCACTCATTCTTGCAACATCTCTAATTAAGCGTTCATTTGCTGCATCCTCTGCTGCAACTTCTTCTCCTTCATGTCTAGCTTCATCTTCACTTTCAGATTCACTGACATCTCCAATACTGGCTGTGCGCCTCTGTTTTATTTCCATGTCCACAAGTCTGGCTTGATGTTACGCATCTCTCTTTCCATGGATGGATTTGGCACCTGCCTACCCCTTTCTCTTGGAATTTTTCTCTCCTATGGCGGATCGACTGTTTTCCTATATCTTCTTCTCGGCAGCATGGCTGTAAAATTCCTCCTTTCCCTGCTATAGAAAGCAAAGAAAATTCTCCTAGTGCTCTGATACCAAAACTGACATAAACCCCCAACCCTCGGGTCAAGGTCCCCTACAAGATCGTTCTAATTCCTTCCCTTGAGTCTGATTAACTCTTTGATTCCTCTTCAGGGAATCCCACACACATAAGATGGTGCTTCTCCATAGGTCCTTATGAATTGAGCCCATGCGATCAAACACAAAGCATCAATTCCAATCTCCCTCTGACCAAACAATGTGGTCGTATTTCTCGCGATTTTGGAACTTTAGAGTTCATGAATTCTCCTTCTAAGTCTCTCAACTCTTCACCTTCTAAAACCCAGAATTCTGATGTGCCGAAACGCTAGTCGCATCCTCTCCCACGACAGTATCGCGTTTCACAATTTCGGGAATCTCGGAAACAAAATCTCGAATTCTTATCCTCCAAAATGCCGAAATGCCGAGTTCTGACACACTTCACCAATAGTTGGCTCCACACAAATATTTTCGTCCCTTTGGGACTTCTCACTTCATGATTTCGTGAATCTCGCTACAAGGCTTTCAATTCTCCAACTCACGAAACCTCAAAATGGTCAACAAAGGCTTGACCTCTGTGTCGACAAGTATGCCATCTGTCCACTGTCCACTGTCTACAATCTTTGACACAGATTAAACTGACGCAGACCCCCAACCCTCGGGTCAAGTTCCTCTACAGGATCATTCTAATTCCTGCCCTTGAGTCGGATTGACTATTCGATTCCTCTTCAGGGAATCCCACGCACATAAAATGGTGCTTCTCCACAGGTCCTTATGAATTGAGCCCACGCGATCAAACATGAACCATCAATTCCAATCTCCCTCTGACCAAACAATGTGGTCGTATTTCTCGCGATTTCGGAACTTCGGAGTTTGCGACTTCGTGACTTCTCCTTCCAGGTCTCTCAACTCTTCGCCTTCCGAAACCTAGACTTTTGATGCGTTGAAACGCTAGTCGCGTCCTCTCCCACAACAGTATCACGTTTCGCAATTTCGGGAATCTCGAAAACGAAATCCCGAATTCTTATCCTCTAAAATGCCGAAATGTCGAGTTTCGACATGCTTCACCAATAACTAGCCCCACACAAATCTTTTCGCCCCTTCGGGACTTCGCACTTCGCAATTTTGCGAATCTCGCTACAAGGATTTTGGTTCTCCAACTTACAAAACCTTGAAATGGTCAACAAAGGCTTGACCTCCGTGTCGACAAGTACGCCACCTGTCCACTCTCCACTGTCTACAATCTTTGACACAGATTATTCTACCCCTTCAACTCTTAAATTCCGAAATGAGAGTTCACGAGAGATCTAACGGCCCCATCTCTCCTGAGATTTACTCTTTAGAAAACACTCGTTGTAACTCTCCTTGCTCCTCTGCAAGATCTAACAGCTCTCGAGACTTCGCAAATTCTCCACGGAGAATTTCGACTGTCCATTTCCTCCTTGACAACTCCCACAAATTGAACAAGCTATTCCTTTGCTGGAACTTATCTACCTGCAAAGTAACTTTGCAGCGCCTCCCTTTGAACGCTTCAAGGTACTAACCCTCCTAAGCTTTCTCCACAACTCGAGTCTTCAAGAAGACTCCTGCATGCACTCCTTTCGGCAACCCTTCAAATACTTCTAAGTATTTGATTTCTTCGACCCTGTGCACTCCTCTTGCGACAACAGTCGTTCAACAATTTCCTCAAGTTATAAACTCTGAGGCTCTATTCAGCCTACACACACTTTGCACGGCTGCTGTGCTTAACTTGCACTTATGCCAGAATGAGAATAATGTTATCTCTCTTGAGATTTCAGAGATGAAACTCTAACCCTTGTCAACGCACTCCTTGAGGACGACTTCACTGCACTCCTTGCAGGAATTCTTGCTCAGATAGAGAAACAATTGAAACTCATTCCTTACTCTTCCTCTCTTAGATTTCAGACATTTAACAAGAAATCATACATACACAACATAAAAGCAAATGTACAATCAAAAGAGTAAAATAGTTATAAGCATAACATTGAGCATTTACACACACATAAAGCATTAACACATCATGAGTCTAAATCAAAGCTTCATATATTAAATTCAGAACTTCTATACATGGATTCTACTACACAACTCTCTGCTTCTTCTCTGTTATATTCTCTCTTCATACAATTGGGAATAATAATTCCTCCTCTTGATACAAATGATACAAGTGAGGGTGTCTATATCCATTTTCCCTCCGTCTCCTAAAACTGTCTAATCCACAATTTGAAGCTACCTACTTACATTTACTACACATAAATGTCTCTACCTACTACAGATGAGAGAGAATCGCTCATGATCTATTTACAATCTACAAGTGCGCCTCCTCTTAATTATTTCATTAATATCTGCACATTTATTTCAAAACATCTCAAAACACTTTTGCAACGTGCTGAAATGTGTTGGCGCTTGTCCCAGCTGTCTTCCACCTCCGCCCTTGCTTGTTGTTGGCGATGCTCCTGCATCACATAAACCCATTACAAAAAACCTTGAGGACCCTTTACTGGGTCCACTTAACCCTCAAAATAAGTGAGATCCGCGATCTCATATCTACCTGGGCTCTCCTTCCTTGACCAACGTGTTGAAGTCCAAAAGTGGGTCAAATATGACCGAAGTTTCCCCAAAACTTGGTCGAGGGCCAATAGGCCCCCAACACTCACCTGTGACTCGTCCTGAGTCACTTGGGTTTGGACAATGCTGCTTCGAAGGCCTTGAGTGTAAATCAATATGCCTCGACTTGTTGCTTCACTTGATCCTCCTTCTCAACAAGCTCCTGGATCATCTTTTCTGTAATAGACCCTTCTAGTCGTTGTTCTAATGCTGCAACCACTTGATCTAGTTGTGAGCCCTATCCAACAATCTCTTCGAACACCTTGCAAGATTCATGTTGCATAGGTTGTAGCTTATGCATGACTTCCATTACCTTACCTTGGAGGGAAATGGTCTTCTGTTGTACTATGTGTTGCTCCTAGGATATCTTCATTATTTACACTGAGGTGAGAAGCTTCATCTGTGCCTGTAATGAGAATGCTTGCTGTTGCGCCTCCTGTAACTTCTCTTCTATCTTCCTTAGCTCTAGATCCTCGGCAAGGAATTTGCATGTCTGGGCGCTTTTATCACTTAATTGTTTACATTCCAAGGTGAGGGCTCTTATGCTTGCTACCAGGTTCTTAGCGGTCTCCTCCCTCTGGTCATGCACCTCATGCGGGGTGCTCGGTACTGTTTGGGCCTCCAATTCTGTTATCCTAGCCTGAAGTTGTTGGAGGGTCTTAGCGAGATTCACTATTTGAGCTTCGACCAGCTCTTGCACTTCCTGTGCTAAGCCTGGCACAGAGTGGCATGATTTACTTACTGCTTCTTTGACCATGGCCTGCTTTGCGAGAAGTTGCTCCTTTTCCCTCTGTTGCTGGTCTTTTTCCTCCTAAAACTTTGCCTGGAGCTCTGCTTTGTCGCTTTCATGGGAAGCTACACTGTCCTGCGCTGCTCGTAATTATATTAGGACTTTGTATTTTTCCTTTTTTAAGGATTTTGTAGCCTTCTCCCTCTCTTCATAATCTCTCTAGAGACGATATTCTATTTCATCCACAAGTATTCTTAATTGGGTTGGTTCATCCCCCAATTCTGTAGTCTGTGATGAGGAAGGTGCAGACAGTGCAGTAGGTACTACATGGACCAAACGAACAACTTGTTGTACTTTCTTCAATTCCTTCTCGATCCTTCCATATATCTCCTCTTGCTTCTCTCCACATCTCTGCAATATGTCTTTGGGTGCTTCTTCCATAGCTTCGCGGACTAGACTGATGTCGTCCTCTATGAGAGTGGCCTCCTATTGTGGCTTATTAGCGTGTGTCTTCTTCCTTGCTGAGGGTTTCTTTGGAGAAACCTTCCTCTTCTGCAGTGTTACTGTCCCAACAGGGGGATCTTCAGGCAGTGTAGCTTTGCCTCCTCCTTTCTCTTCATCTCCTCCTCCCTATCCTTCTGCTTCATCTTCTCCTCTTCCTGGCGAGCCAGACCCGTTATCCTCAGAAGCGTTGTCCTCTCCATCACTCTCTATGTCTTGGAATTTAGCTTGATTTTTCTTCTTCTTCATCCCACTAGACTATCCGACATGTTCAAATCAGGTAACTATGGGGCTTCCTATTGTGTCAGTGTCGGATGATTCTGCATCGGTGACAGGTACAATAAATTCCTCCGACCACTCCTTTGTGATCTGCTCCATATCATCATCCGTGAGCTTGTAGTATGACTGTAATTCTTCTTGGTTCTCATCTGTACATGTGGTGATGTAGATGAAATGAGGATCAACGTGAAACTTTGTTATTAGTTGGTACTAGTGTAGGGTGCATGGTGTCATGCATGGAAATGATTCGATGGTGACCTTTAACTATTGGTAGTATCCATGAAACACGACATTGGAATGCCATTGCTTCGTCATGTCGTTAGTGTACAATAGGGTGGAAAACTGAGTGGCCAACAACTCCAAGGGTTTGATCTCTGGAAAAGTGGATCCTTCAGGCATTTTCCAAGGGACAAATGCATTCAAAACAATCAACCAACTGTAATGGAATTCGTATCCAAAGTCCTGGGCTTCGCGGAAATCCTTATCTAGCTTGTTGATGAGGTAGGTCTCCCAGTTCACTTGCATTCCCTCCACACACTTTCCTGTGAGGTCCACCACAAGCCTGGTGACCTGTGTGGGGCGGTTCTTCCTTACTAGCTTGCTAGATAGGAGTTGGAAAGAAAGACGCACTACACCATGCTGTATAGAGGCTACCTTTTAACCTCGCTTTCCTTTCTCTACCTATCCATAAGCTTCTTTGATGTGATGCTCCATAGATCGGTATGAGGCCTTCCCTGGATAAAACTATTGAGGGTTAGGAACCTTCGCACTTAAGCCTATGATCCGGTGGATCAGTGTTGTATCCACAGTAATCCTTCTATCAAGCAACAGATATCCTCCATGATAGCATGAAAAGAGGTGTTTAACACAAGTGTTAACCTCCTAGTAGTAGCCAAAATGCAGGATCTTCATCAAATTCAACACTGTGGACTGTGCCAACCGTTTAATCCATGCCTGTGAGATGAGGCAAGGTTTCTTCCTGGTTGTCTTCGTGAGATAGCGGTGAGGAGCCAACATGGCCTAGTTCTTCCAATCTCCTAAGTTGAAGTCATTGTTTTTCAAGAGCGGGATCTATCCTAAATGACTCTCGACTATGTGAATTCATTTCGGAATGTACGTAGTAAAAAAAAAGTACTCAAAGTCGCGAGGGATGTTGTCGCGTTTAACAATGCCAACCAAAGGTGGAATGTATTTAGGTAGGATTTTTATAGGATTAATTGGTAAATGCGGACATAAACATATCCCCCTATATCCCACTAGAAACTAGAACAAAACATAACAGAACATGATACTTTCCCTAAGTTATAATTATTGAGTTTACTAGTTAACAAGAGATAGACAACATACCTTTTAAATGTCGTTTCCTCTTTACATTTCCATCCTAGCTCCACTCTGATGCTCCTGTGATATTGAATCTGCAAGGGAACACGAACCAACCAAAGTGAAAGAAACACAATATACTCAACAAGAACCTATGTATGTGATCAAGGAATCATACAATAAAACAAGACTAGTTTTATGGGAAAGAAACATATTGTTTTATCATATTAAAATGAAAGTGGAGATTACAACCAAAGCCTTGATGTCGCAAGGTCCCCTTTTGATGGACCTTTTCTCCAACACACACACCTTTTCTCCAACCTTGAATGAAGAATATGCACAATGAATTGATGAACCGAAATGAGGCTCTCAAGCATGATCTAATGCATAACTCTCCATATAATTCTTAGCATATTCAACCTTAGCCTTTTCCATGAGAGGTCCCTCTTTATATAGTTTTAAAGAGAGATGGGTGAGTAGATTAGGATGATCCCACCAAATCAAAGAAGTGAATAAGATCCAAACCATTCGGAGGCCACCTCATCTTCTAGAAAGTTCGTGAAGTTTGACTTTTCCTTAGATTTCTAAATCGTCACACCCTAGGTATAGTGCAGCCTACAGAGACGTCGCAATCCAACTCTAGATCAAGATGCGATGATTAGGAATTGTCTCACCCCATGGATTTTGCAGGGTGCGGTGACCTTCCTTAATAGGGTTTTTGAGAAGAGAAAGCCAATCACTTTTCTCATGGAGAAAGACTCTTTTTATCTTTTCATGGGAACATGAACACATGTTCTCAATGGATCACTGGGGTGAAAAAAATAATTTGTAACATAAATCCCCCCAAAGTATGAAGTTGGAACTCATGACAACTGAAATACTTTGAAAAATGTGTGTTAGAAATAAGGAGCGCATCGATCAGGAACCTGCAAACAATCAAGAATCTACATAATAATATTACTAGTGTCTAAGGTAGGCATTCCCATACTCAGATCACAAAATTTCAAGTGAGTCATGGCCACTAAATATACACTGTGGATCCATGTCATTATGAATCGACATATTCACCAACAATACACTATGGATATATGCTCCAAAGAAATTAAATTCATACATAGCCTGAGACATACAAAGTGGATATATGTGTCAATACAAATAATGAATACTCCGTCGCAACCTGGATATAAATGGTAAGATCCAGGGTCTTCATTTCCATCATCTCTAAGTACGAATCTAGACATGATATTACAGGTGTTGAAGTCGAACATGGTAGAAAGAACTTGATTACCGGTCATTAATGAAAATCGTTAACAAGTGCGAGGGAAATCACCATTGATGTCAATGACTCTCAAGGTACCCTAGTACAATCCAACAAATGTGAATAAATGAGTTGAAGTCTAACACTCGATGAAATCTTCTAATCAGGGGTCAATGATGTGAACCCACTGTTAAAAGTGAAGAAACCTATCATTGAGGCATGCAGGCTCTAAGGTACTGAATGATTTCTAAGTCTTGTTCATGTATAATGAGTTGAAGTCGATAGGAAAATACTCATCATAGGAGGGCCTTGATTTATCCCCCATCAATGAAATGAAGTATGTAACAGATTTGAGGTATATCAGAGTATGAAGTGATTCGAAACTGACACAGGGAAGGCCGACATGGTAGAAAATTTATAACTGCAGATGGTCGACTCAATAGAAGGGTTGTTTAGGTTGGAATTATCTTGAACATATGAATGA
>JZKD02S1597011.1:85585-104498 GCA_000966675.3 Picea glauca | reverse complement strand
AATGAAACCACATCGATCCATCTTCATCATGTATCAATGACAACTCATTGATCCATCTTCATCTATGCATTCTCATCAAGGACAATACATATTATATTACATCAATCATCAATAAGTCAATCCTTTGACATCAATCAATCATTTGACATCAATCAATCAAACCATTGGCATCAATGACAACATGATCCAACAAATGGTCTTGGCAGGATTGACTCAAAGAGGACCCAACATATGGACATGTAGATGGTCAAACGAGAGACAAATGGATTTCCCAACCCGGATACAATGATGAAGGGGGTTCCATGTTCAAGAGAAACTATTACTGCCACTAACACAAATACAGAGACAAATTTCTTTCCTAATTTCCCCCCACCATTTTTGGAGAGTACCTCTTTATTTTTACGCAAGCTTGAGGAGGATAACATATGCTTGTTGATGTAAGCTCATCCTTCAGATGTGTCCCTCAGAGTATGTTTAACGAACCCTAAGAAGGAGTGTTTGATCCCATATGGGTCTTTCAATGTTTATTTAATGAGTCGAAAGAGAGAAAACTGAGGTGTTTTTCAATTTTAGAGAGTCTAAAAAACAGTTAAAGAGAAATCCACAAGGTCCTTTTTCGTAAGTTAATCTGACAAGATAGAAAAGGTGATAATATACCGCTCATTGTATGTTTTCTTCAAATACTTTTACGAGCGTCAAAAGAATAAGGTCGCTCGACAATCTTTTCATGTTTAGAGAGTCTGAAAAGAGCTTAAAGGGAACTCCAGGGGGTTCCTTTTTTATATAACCTTTACAAGTCCGAAAAAGTGATAAAAGTATACTTGGTTACATTCTCATTAATTTACGAGCATGAGAACGAACAAAGACTAAGCTCAGAGGTTTTCCTGAAAAACCCTAAAAGGATTTGTACACGCGACAAATCTATAAAAACAAACCAAAAAGGTGGACCCTTGCTCCAACGTTTCATCTCTAGACTTTTTAATCTGCAAAAAATCAATTACTTGCAATGTTGTTAGGACTTTAGGGTTAGGGTGAAGCATAAAATAATATAATATACAAATGAAAAACAATGAAAATCAATAAAATAGGTAAAAACTTTCATTTCACTATTTCATTTACAACTTCACCCAAACATTTCTCCAAACCTTCCTTTAACCTCGATTTTCAACTGCGGATTTTGGAGTGCACGACTGATCATTTGACGAATTATCTCCACAAAAAAGTAATCTTCATTTCCTTCATCTTTCCATGGATTAAAATTTGATTTTTATAGGTTAAAAACAGACGTTTGGGTTGATTTCTTGGGGGTACCCTTGCGTGAAGGTCGTCTCAGGCGCCTTATATCGGTATCGGTGACGATCTAAGATCGTCGCAGTCAAAACTAAAGTTAGGGTGTGGTGAATCTGCACTGTGCAAATGCATAGGCCTGCAACGTCCGCAACCCAAAAGTATTTAAAGATGAATCTATGAATAAAAATCCTTCAGGAAAGAAAATCATGATGATAATATCTTTTTATCGTTCCTTTGCAGGTATTCCATGGTCAAAATGTTGGAATGGCGTGAGAGAGAGCATGAAGAGGAATACTATTTCGCCGGGAATGACCCGAGAACTGTAATGGCCCTCCAATAGTGTGAGTTGTTGAAATTATTCAAGATACAGGGTATGAGGGCCCAACTAAGACTCCTTGAGTACCTAGTTTACATGTGGGATGTGAACGAGCATGTGTTTCATGTGGGTTCCCACACACTCACTATAGATATTGAGGATATCTACTTCCTAACATGATCGCCTCATTGGGGTTCACGGGTGACCCTAATAGGTAGCAGGGGAGGCGGTGAGCCTATGAACCACTACATCAGTCAACATTGTGTGCCAGGTACTCAGAAACATAACAGCAAGGTCGTTATCAGGGATGTCTGAGACTTCCCTCTAAGGACTATCCTTTATACCATCACACGCATGGAAGGGATGTTGATATTATGGTAGCTTCGGGAGGCATGAACCTCTATTTTGACCTTTGACGATATTAGAATGTTCCGAAAGAAAGAAAATAAATGAAAGTAACCCTAGATGAGATGTCGTCTGAAGAGAAATAATTAATATGAACTAATTAGTACCCAGAGAGAGAATTCGGCCCAGGTAAGTCTACTAGGAATACTATAAATACAGGGCACCAGTCTGTCATTGGACACACTTCTCAGAATTAAAGAAATCCAGTTCTGTGCACTGCAGTCTAGAAGTCTTGTGCGCAAGTCCTGGGAAAGGTGTTGTGCCAGTTTTGGGTGGGACTCTCTAATCAAATTTGGTTACTTCTTGATTGGTGCATTAGCCTTGCTTGGCTATTGGATTTCTACCAGTATTATTCTCTCTGTCAATGTCAAGGTGCTCGGAGGGTGGCTTCGGCCTATGGTTGGGCAACAATAGTGATATTGTCAATGGTAAAACAAGCACATTCTTTCATATTCTAACAGGTTATGGGCCCACACCTCGTTCATTCATTCTAACCTATGGAAGGAAACACAACCATTAGGATACTGATATCACTAAGAAACTGCCACTAGGGTTACTAGTAGGAGCAAATTCCAAGACACTGCCACCAGGGTTACTAGTAGGAGCAGTTGTAGAAACCCTAAATCTCAAATCCGACAACTTGTGATGGAGCATCTCGCTCATAGAGAAGATATTCATATGCTCCATAGTTCAACACACCTTTTGACTCTCTCAGAAGACAGAAATGTCATAGTTGAAGTTTTGGATCAAAGCATGAACAACTACTAGTCAATTGAAGACATGAGTGAAAATATCAGTCTTTTACATTACTCAACACTCACTGGAATGATTGAAGATGACATGTGGATAATCGATAGTGGAGATTCTATGCACATGATGGGAGATCAAGCTAGACTCTCAAATCTAAATGAGAAGAAGACATCGTATAAGGTAGAACTTGGAGACAAAAGCACTTACCCAGTCGAAGAATTTAGACAAGCCTCCGTCAAGTTGAAAACAGGTAACAATGTTCAGTTAAGTAATGTTTTATATGTACCTGGTTTAGAAAAGAATCTTGTATCCATATATTTCCTAGAAGACAAATGAAATAGAATAGATTTCATAGATGGAAAAGTATTATATTGGCATAAAGACTCCAACATAGAGAATGCTAGGGTTATTTGAAGTCGTGAAGGAAATCTATACAGACTACTAGAACATAATGAAGAAGCTCTCATACATGACAAAGTCAATCCCAATGAAATTTGGCATAGAAGGTACGCTCATATTAATTATCAAGCATTGCCTTTTCTCAAAAGAATGGTTGAGGGAATACCATAATTGCAGTCTACACATGAAGGAATTTGCAAAGGATGTGCCCTTGGGAAGAATATCAAGAAACCATTCCCAAGTAGCAACAACAGATCTAAGGAGATTCTACATCTAATACACTCAGATGTTTGTGGTCTGATGCCAGTCAAATCTCTAGGAGGATCTCTTTACTACGTAATATTCATAGATGATTATTCAAGAAAAAATTGGTTATATCTACTGAAGACAAAAGACGAAGTATTCAGCAAGTTTCAAGAATTCAAAGAAGAAATAGACAACCTCACAAACAAAAAGATCAAGACATTGAGAACAGATAATGGAGGAGAATATACCTCGAAGGAATTCATTGCATTCTACAAATCGGCAGGGATTAGGAGGGAGATGACAATTCCTCATAATCTGTAACAAAATGGTGTAGCAGAAAGAAAGAACAGATGCATCGAAGAAACAATAAAAGAACTACTAAATGATCAAGGTTTATCTATGTTCATATGGGGAGAAGCATCCATGACAACAATATAAGTGAAAAACAGAAGTCCTCATCGCATATTGAAGGACATGACTCCAGAAGAAGCCTTCTTAGGTAAGAAACCTAATGTGGAAAACCTAAGAATATTTGGATGTCCAGTTTACTCTCACATTCCCAAGGACAAAAGGAATAAACTAGATACCTCGGGAAAGAAGGGCATATTCATGGGATATAGCGATTCATCCAAGGCCTATAGAATCTATATTCTAGAATAACATAAGATCGAAGTTAGCAGAGATGTGACATTTAATGAGAATATGGATTTCAATAAAACCATAGAAGAAACTATAGAAGAAGAAGAGAATGAAGAACCTATTGAAGAAAGCACAGAAAATCTAAATGACGAAGAGGAATAACCTGATCATCCTATGCAACCATGTGAAACCATTGATTCAGACACTGTACCTAATACCAAGAAACGATCATCTTGGCTTGAAGCTATGTTACAAGACACAGAAATACTCAAGGTCCCAGAAGGAACATTCAGGAAAAGTAAAAGGCCTAAAAGATTCTCAAGTTATGCAGCATATATGACAAAGCTCTTAGATGAAGAACCTACAACATTTGAATAAGTTGTTCAAAAGAAACAATGGAAAGAATCTATGATGGAAGAACACCAATCCATTATGAAAAATGATGTATGGGAAATTGTGCCTAGACCTAAAGAAAAATCAGTGGTAACTTCAAAATGGGTATATAAGATTAAACATGCAACAAACGAAGACATGGATAAATATAAAGCAAGGTTCGTAGCTAGAGGGTTCTCCCAGAAGGAGGGAGAATATTATGACAAAACTTTTTCTCCAATTGCTAGATATACTTCCATTAGAGCTATCATATCTCTTGTTGCTTCCATGGGATGGAACTTACATCAAATGGATATAAAGATAGCTTTCCACAATGGAGCAATCGAAGAAGAATTATATATTGAAAAACCTCAAGGGTTTGAAGTACATTCCAGAGACACTCACGTTTGCATATTAAAGAAATCCCTATATGGAATCAAGCAAGATCTAAGGGATTGGTATGGTAGAATGGACAACTATCTAACAAGACTTGGTTTCTCCAAGAGTCATGCAGATCCAAACCTTTACTACAAAGTCGTGGACAATGCACTTGTAATTCTACTACTATATGTTGATGATCTATTCATAACAGGTGAAGTGTCTGTCATCATCCATTGCAAGAAGGAACTAGCTTCTGAATTTGATATGAAATATCTAGATCTCATGCATTATCACTTGGGACTAGAAGTATGGCAGAAGCATGGTGAAGTATTCCTTGGACAAGGAAAGTACGCAATAAAGATCCTTTAGAAGTTTGGAATGATATAATGTAAGTCCATGGACACTCCTATGAATACAGATATAAGAAAAGTGAAAGATCTAGATTCTGATCTAGTAGATCCATCACTATATCAACAATTAATTGGGTCATTGATGTATTTGGTAAATACTCGACCAGACATTTTCTTTGTCATGAATACACTAAGCCACTTCTAGGTGGAACCGAGACATGAGCATTGGATAGCTGCAAATCATGTCTTAAGATATATTCGTGGGACAATAAACTATGGCTTAATATATACCACATCCAGTGATATACAGTTTCATGGATTCACAGACTCAGATTGGGAAGGAAGTGCAGAAGACAGAAAGAGTACTTCAGGAATGTGTTTCAGCTTGGGCTCCGCTATGATATCTTGGGGAAGCAGGAAACATAATTCTGTCGCACTAAGCACAATAGAAGCAGAATATATCGCATCATGTCAAGCATGCACAAAATAAATATGGCTAAGAAAGTTGATCTTCGATTTATTTAATCAGTTTCTAGATTCAACCATAATACATTGCGATAATCAGAGTTGTATAAGATTATCTGAACATCTCGTGTTTCATGAAAGGTCAAAACATATTGATATCAAATACTACTTTATTCGAGATAAAGTATAGGAAGGATAGGTAAAGCTCTAGTATATCTCCATAGATGAGAAAACAACAGACATCCTGACAAAGCCTTTATCCAAAATAAAGTTTTCATATTTCCGAGAAAAGATGGGGATCGTGGAAATAAATCCCTTAGCTGAAAAGGAAGAAATGACTCTTTAGGTTGGGAGGGGGCACTAACATATTATTAAGGACATTCATTTTCAAGATTGAAAAATAGTCCATATTGGGCAGATTCTTTCCTGTTCGGAAAGTAGATTGAGATTTTTGATGGACAGAAATTTTCCAGTTCGGAAAATGGTCCAGATTGTTGATGTACCATAGACAGTGACTTCCCATTGTGGTTAACATGGGGAGTGGTCTAGGGCAGTCTCTCGTCTTGAGGGTTACTCAAGAATACTGGCCCGCCTCGCCAGACAATGATTTCTCATTTTGGTTAACATGAGGAATGGTCCGTTTTGGAGGTTGGTACAGGACAGTCTTTTCCTCTTGTGGTTAACAAGGGAAATGGTTCGGAGAGTAATTCCTTAGGGTGGAATCATTCTCTCCAGTTTGCACTTTCTTTAGTGCCAGAGGAATGGCCCAGGGTGGGAAATGATCTAGGCTCAACAATCAGGGACAGACAATCCTTAGGGCAGATTCATTCTCTCTAGGTTACACTTTGTTTAGTGTCGAAGGAATGGTCCAGGGTGAAGAATGGTCCAGGCTCATAAATCAGAACAATCATTCTTCCTTGGTTGAGAAGAATAAGATAGATAGCCCATCATTGATGTTCTACTATGAGGGTAGATATTCTTTCAGATCTCACAGATGTGAGTGAAAGATTGGCCTAGATGATTCAGTTTATTTTAACAATATTTTCTATGCAGGTTGATATCAGTTGATTTTTATGGAGACTGCTTGTCTCCAGATAGTAGAGATATGTTACCGTGGTGGATATGGTCCACTGTTTGTGACTATGTGTCACAGATTGAGTAGTTGCGTACTACCATGGATAGACATAGTTGTTTTCTATCAATTGATATTGTACCAGTTGTCATGGAGATTATCCATTTGGACAATAATGACGAGGCTTGTGATACTACCAGTTGAATGGTTTGTTTGTGCTCAAGAACATTATTAGTTATAACTCCCTAGCTAGGAGGGAGTGTTGATATTATGATAGCTTCAGAAGGTATGAACCTCTAGTGTTACCTTTGATGAGATTAGAATGTTCCGGAAGAAAGAAAAGAAATGAAAGTAACCCTAGATGAGATGTCGACTGAAGAGAGATAATTAATATGAATTAATTAGTACCCGAAGAGAGAATTCGTCCCAGGAAAGTCTACCAGGAATATGATAAATACAGGTCACTAGTCTCTCATTGGACACACTTCTCAGAATTGCATAAATCCAATTCTATGCATTGCAGTCTAGCAGTCTTGTGCGCAAGTCCTGGGAAAGGTGTTGCGCCAGTTTTGGGTGGGAATCTCTAATCAAATTTGGTTACTTCTTTATTGGTGCATTAGCCTTGCTTGTCTATTGTATTGCTACAAGTATTCTTGTCTCTATCAAGGTCAAGGTGCTTGAAGGGTGGCTTCATCCTATGGTTGGGTGACAATAGTGATATTTTCAATGGTAAAACAAGCACATTCTTTCATATTCTAACAAGGGAGTGAATCTCCCCATATGGATCTACAGAGTTACTTTCAGTATGCATTGGAGTGTATGGAGCCCCGAGTCCTCAATTGGTGTGAAGGGGTTCTTAAAAGTATGAAAAAACAACTTACCAAGTGCAGAAGTGGTGGGTTGAAACAGTTCGGATATGGGTCGATTTTGGTATCCTTCTTCCTAGAGAGGGTCCCAATTTTACGCTTACAGGTAGAGTGGGGTATACCTGCCCCACAGGATTTGAGAATGAAGAGGTGGGTGGACCTCATGGCCCAACTTGTAGTTGGTCCTATCGTTAGGTACAATGATATCTTCTTCGACTGGTTGAGAACTCAAATTCTCATGGTCGATGATTATGCATATGTCGGGCTATACTTTCGTGGAGATCTGGACCTAGCTCTTCACAAAGGTTCCCAATGGGGGGACATAGGTAAGAAGGAAATTTTGTTTATATATTGTTTTTGCTATTTTTAAAGATATAAAATGTTTTTTATGTTGTTTATCCGATGACTAATAAAATTCTCTTTGATGATGCAGATGTGGGACCGTACCATCCTCCAAGTTCATCCCCTATCAAGAGGAGAGGGGAGATAGGTGTCGTAGCAGGAGTAGCTGCTGTTGAATTCAATACCATAGAAAAAAATATTGAAGGAATTACAATGAACATCCTAGATGCCTCTATAGATGATATTCCTAAGCATTATCAGCACCATATAGTGGGCATGTCTGCATCCATCGGTCTACTTCTCTATAGAGTAGCACGGGTAATCATGTCTTATAGTGAGAAACATCCTTGATGCTATTGTATATGAAGCCATGAGATTCACATTTTGATATTTTGGTCTTCGGAAAAAAACATTTTTTTGTAAACTTTTATCGTTATATATATATGACGCTTCTATCGACTTACTTGTTGTATATACAAAATGTGAATGGATTTTATAATTGTCTCAAATGTCTGTCTAACACATAATTATCCAATGCATATGTTAATGTATTTAGACAACTAGAATGTGTTGATATTCAATGTAATCAAAATGATGTTCGAAGAGGAGAATTCGTAAATATACCCTTAACAATGTAGGACTTTGAATGGAATAAACATTACTCAACTGTAGGAATAATGACTATGAATCGATTCGTACAACAAGATGACAGATTCCAAGTGAATAATTCGATGAATGCACTGTATTCCACGATATTGTTAGTTGCACGACCAAGGCAAACACCATGTATACTAATCAGTTCATCCGTAAGTGCATAGATTGCCCAAGAAGCATATGCTAAGTTCTGAGTACAACGACTAGCACCATCAGCGAAGCCAAGGTAGGGTAGAGAAGACACCAACATTTGAAAACCAAGCACAATGCAAGGTAAGCAACTGAAGGGTGAAACCAAACAGGGAAAAATCACATAAGAGTATGATACACTAAAAGTACAAGAACTCATGCAAAAATGATTTAAGCATAGTACTTCTTCAAGTAAAGCCCATTTCTATGTTCACTCAAAGGGATTCCATCAATATCTACTAGCTCATAAGCTCTCTTATCCAATACTCGTTTGAAAATATAAGGACCTCGCCAAATGGGCTCGAATTTATCGACCCCTAGCAAATCACGATCTTGCTCATAAAGAAGAACTAGATCACCTTAGAAAAAAACACATGGCTTGACATGCTTGTTGTATTGGGATTTAACACATTTCTTCTGAGTTTCAATAACCAAGGAAACATCACGACGGGTTTCATCTAATTGCATCAAGTACAACAGATGTTCCTCTTCAGCAGAGGTGTTAGGGAGAATTTCAATGACTAGTTTCAAAGATGGTATCTCACATTCAATCGACAAAATTTCTTCGATACCATATACTAACTGGAAAGGTGATAATCCTGTGGTAGACTTAATGGATGTACGATAGGACCATAATTCTAAGAACAACATCATGTGCCAATTTTTCTTATGAATTCCTATCATCCGTCAAAGCATAGTAGTGAGAAATTTGTTGATTGCTTCAACCTGGCCATTGGCCTGTGGATAATAGGGGATTGAATTTTCATGGAGAAGACTTAACTTATCAGTAAGTTCAGACATCATAAAATTACGAAAATGACTACTGTGATCAGTAATGATGGCTTGAGGGACACCAAACCTAGTAATGATATGATTGAATATGAACAATGTTGCATTTTTACCAGTGTTATCAAATGTAGGCATCGTCTCGACCCATTTAGTGAAATAATCCATAGCTACAATAATGTATCCATGCCCCCTAACCAAGTGAGGGTTACATGTCATGAAGTCGATGCCCCATTTTGTTAATGGATGAATGGAAACTACAGGGTGGAGTGGGGCAAGGTGAGATCAGAGCTTATGATTATAAGTTTGGCAAGCGTGGCATTTTTGGACAATCGTGATGAAATCCTTAAAAAATGAAGGCCATAAATAACCAGCTCGTAAGATCTTTTGGGCATTGGCATACCCAGACATATGACCACCACATTCTCTGGAGTGACAGTCATTCAAATCTTTCTAAACTTCATCATAGGTGAGACATCGTTGAAAAATAGAATCAATACCATGACGGTAAAGGGTATCACCAAGGATGATGTATTGGCGGGCTTGATACCGTATAAGACGATGATTTGTATTAGAAATATCAAGCCAAAAAGTTTGAGTCTAGATATAGATGATAATTTCTCCATACCATATGTCATCAGAACTGATCAAAAAGAGGGATTCGTTAGGTAAAGAATCCTCTGCCACATTTTCTGTCTTAGTAGAGGGAAGGTCACATATCAATTCGGCAAAAACCAAATATTTCTTTGACTTGGCACATTCAAAATCCAAGTCAAACTCCTTTAGAATAAATATCCATTTGGACTACTTTCCCCCCAACAATTATCGGGTAAGGATATGTTGCATGGGGTTGTAGTCAGAAATAATTGTGGTTCTGCATAGTAGGATGTAGTGACGAAAACATTGAACAACTTGAACAGCTGCCAAGGTCATTTTATCCACATGTAGGTATTTGGTTTCGATAGTCATAAGACTCCGACTCAAATAATATATCACATGTTCATTATGGGCATCATCATCTTGGAATAAAATCATAGAAATAGTAGAGTTTGAAGCCGCTAAATACAAGAAATAATATCGGCTATAGTCAGGGGGAAACAACAGTGGTGTACGGGTTAAAGAGAGTTTCAAATCTTCGAAGGATTTGTTGGAAGTGTCGTCCCATACAAATTCGTAACCTTTATTGAGGATCCAAGTGAATCCTTTCGTTAATTCAACGTAATTTGGGATGAATCGATGCAAAACGTTTGCCTTCCCTTGCAAACTTTGGAGTTGGTGTAGTGTGGAAGGAGGAGGGAGGTTAAGGATAGAATAAACCTTCAAGGGGTCTACCCGAATCCAATGTATCGACACAATGAAACCAAGAAGTTGACCAGATTCCACACAAAAAACACATTTGTGTGGATTCAAACGTATGTGATAATAACGACAGCATGGAAAAATGACCCGTAAATGTGTCGGGTGATCTTGACGATGCATGGAATGCGTCGATAGATCATCTAGATAGGGTTGTACGATGTTCTTAATATCATGGAAAACGTAAGACATAGCGTGCTGAAAAGTCACACCAACATTTTTTAGACCAAAGGGTAATTTTCGGTAGGCAAAGGTCCCCAAGGGAAAATAAAAGAAGTCTTGTGTTGATCCACTGGTAAAATATTAATTTGATTATAGTTGGAGAAACCGTCCATCAAGGAGAAGATTTCACTCCCAACACAGTCGTAGACGATCTGGTCAACGAAAGGGGTTGGATAATTGTCCTTAGGACAAGATTTATTATATCCCTATAATCTACACAAAGATGAATCCTTCCTTGTTTCTTATTTACCAGAACAAGATTGGATACCTAATCAGTCAAAACCACAGGATAGACAAAGCCATCTTTAAGAAGTTTTTCAATCTCAAGATTGATAGTAGTAGCTTTACATGGATGGACTGGGCGAAGTCTCTGCCGAATGGGTTTAGCGTCTGGATATGTTTTAATCTCATGCACAACGATATCAGGATCAATACCTAGAATTTCTTCATAACTCTAGGAAAAAAAATCACTAAATTCTTGAAAAAGGGATTTATAGGTGTGGACCTTATCAGGAGAACATGAGGCACCGACATGAACATTTTCCATGACTCTAGGTTTAATCGATATGTCAAGAGAAATGGTAGGTGAAATGTTACTCAAGTTCACTTCGTATAAAACATCGTCAGTTGACTCAGGAATGAAACAAATAACAACAACGGTCGACGGAGTCGAAATCCGTTGGTATCTCTCTATGGTATCACGTCCTAGGAAGAGAATGGAATGATGATGCCCATCGTCCCATGGAGTATCTTCCATAGACATGATTGACATGATCATCTCATCAGTAGGAAATATCACGTGGAATAGATCAGGAGATGAATCACAGAGAGAAGGAGGAGAGGGGGTTGCCTATTGAATATCATGATAAGCAGATTCGACCGGACTTGAAGGCATGTGGTCGCCATAACAAAGATAATCGCCAGATTTAGGTACTATCCACGGGTCATCTGACTTGAAGGTTTCACAAACGGTGGTTGATATCATGTTAATCGAGACAACAAAAGGAGGGGGAATATAGGGTGGTGGGATTGGAAATGTACCCATCAAAGTTGAATCTTTCAAAAGACCCACACCAAAATTCTCATAACCAGGGGGTGTCTTCGAGATAAAAGGTACATTGCTATTACGAGAATCGTAATTAAAGAAGGCTAGTTGGTCAACAGTAACGACCTTTCCTTGGTGCGGGAAACGTAACACACGAAAAAGGGTAGACACAACTACACGCATGGAATCGATCCATCTACGGCCAAGTAAAAGGTTATAATCAAGAGGTGCATCAAAGACCTCAACCTCGACATTGACCGATTTACCTTCCAACGTAATAGACAATGAAGGAAGAGCACAGTGAGGTTTAAAACATGTACCATTGAAATCCTTGAGAGTGTTGTGTGACTCGGTAAGGGCAGGAGAGCCAATAAATTTCCAACAAGTAACAGATAGGTGTAGGAGGCTTCCTGGTCCCTTGGAGGAACTTAGTAACCTCAACACATCCTGGACAATGTTTTGTGTAATGATATTCACCACAAATAAGGCAAGGGTAACGAGGTTTACGTTTATGTTTCTCATCAACGAGTTTCATTTTGGATTTGTCAAATTGTTGATTGTTATTTTTGTCCTCCTTATTCTTCCCCTTCCATTTCTTTTTATTTTGATTTTTACCGGTAGGGGTTGATTGAACCGAATTAACTTCAGAAGTCTTATCAGTAGAAGGAGTAGGAGTAGGAGTATTTTATACATTAGAGGCAGTGTACTTGGGATTGGTGTGACTGGCATGTGTGGACTGAGTCTCATCATGAAAGGTGCCAATCACACCATCAACAACATGAGAAGCTATTGGGGGTGTTTGGGTTGGATTCGAGGAAGGACGAGGAGGATCAGGGATTAAGTAGTAAAGTATGCCTGTTTGCGAATAAACAAGATCTAGATACTAAGCATGACTAATCACCTTCTATTCAGTAATGACACCTCCCTTGGCCACATCACGGGTTATGGGCCCAATGAGTGATTTGGTAAATCACTCAGCCAACAGTTGATCAGGAAGGGGAACTTTGATCAAACGTCTTCTCCTCCTCCACTCATGAATGTGATCAGAAATATGAGTGGAAGAAAATTGCTTAAAAGAACTCAAAATTTTGGTTCATGTCTCATATCATATTGGAAATTGGTAATGTGTTAAGAAGGCCATGGAAAGGGAATTAAATTCATTAAAGAACCCTCGCGGTAACTCAATGTACCATTTAGCTATCGAACCCATGAGAGTTCATTGGAAAATCCGTAATCTTATAGAGTCATCCATCAACGAGTTGGATGAACACCAAAGATGGAAATTCATAACATGATTATTCAGGTCTTCTCCTGATCGACCGTCAAATTTAGGGATGTTAGATGTTAGTTTGGCCGGTATGACAGGCCAATAAGGAGAATGTAAAATAGGATCATTCAAAATCCTAGATAGATCCAGTAAATCCAAAGTGGCAAGGAAAGGCAATTGTCTGTTCACTTGAGGAAATTGGTAGTTTTGAGGAGGAATTCCTGTAGGTATATCAGTTGGACCATAAGCTGTCTGTAAATAGTTAGACAATCCCAATAGATTCGGTTGTGGAGGATTTTGAGGAAAATAGCCAAAAGGGTTGGGTTGATTAGGTATGTTCCCTTGGAAAGGAACAATAGATTGGAAATTTGGACCCCGAGTAGGATTCATAGAACCTAGATATGGTTGGTCGATATTAGGGGGTACAAAAGCATTAACTTGAGGATGTTTCCCCCCAGACGGTTGCATATTTCCTTGGAAAGGAAGATTCCAAGGTTGATATTATAACACAGGTATATTTTGTCCATAAACTGGGTTATGGAATCAAAATTGAGGTTTCCCCCCAAGTTGGTGTTGTCCCCCAATCCGAGGTTTCTCCGCACATTTAGTTTACTCACCAACTTAAGATTGACCTCCTATAGGAATCTGAAAACCAAAAGTGACAGAATGACTGGAACCTCCAATAGGATTGGAGCCACTAGGGATAGGATCATTAGATCCTCCTAACAAAGGTGGGGGAGGAATGTAAGACGCCCTGGAGAGAACCTGGGCAGGTGTAGGAACAAATTGAATAGCAACATTATACCCAGGAGGAATAAAAATTCCATACCCTCCCGATGGATTCTGGGTAGGGATAGCAATAGAAGTATTTAGAGTGTTATACCCATGGGGAAGTGACATATTTGGTCTAAGTGGAAGTGGTGTTCTAATAGGATCTTGAGTGATAACCACATTTTCGGTAGAAACAGTCGTAGCTCATGGGACCATAGTAGAATGGGGCATCTAGAGAGGAAGAATCGAGTGAGCACCAACCAACAATTGGTCTGAAACCATAGTAACATTACTGGTCGTGCCAGTAAAATGGTCTAAAGGTGTCGTATAGGTAATAGATGTCTCATACATATGCGATGCCATAGGTTGATCAAGACTTGCTCCTAGGTTGCCATAAAGATCACGTACTGTAGAAGGTGCAGAACTAGGATTAACAGCTCTAGCAGTGTGAGTCAGGGTTCTAAATGATTCACTTGGAAATAGTGTATCATCTACTCCAGACCCTACGTTAGGTCGAGTAGGTACTCCAGTATTCTCAACAACAACAATTTCTCTCGATGAATTCATCCGAAGAAAATGTGTGTCTTTTCTAATACTCAATAACGGATTTGGGGGAAGTCAGAACGCCTCTAAGGAATATGAAACAATTCAAAATCCTTCTAAAGAATGTGTACTTAAAACTTCGCAAGCTACTTCATTATTGACTACTCCCTCAGGAGAGCCTTGTTGTGAGTTAGGAAGCAAAGGGAGATTACCTTCCGGATCTTTCAGAGGTAGCCCTTTCATCCTACATGAACGACGAAGGCCTATGTTGGTTGAACCAAGTAAAGAACAAAAAAAATCTATGGCCAACTAAAGAAATAAACAACACTCACTAATAGAATCTAGAAATCAAACCAAGCAAACAAACCTTCTTATTTCGAAGTCACTAGTTGGTGAGGAAATCCAACGTCGCGAAATCAAGACAAGAATAGGCTGGGATAAAGCGGGCGGAAAAGTTACGTTGACGACCTTCTTAATAGACATACACCCTGGTGCAAGCTCCCACACATAATCGTGGGTATACCCTCTAAGGAGCCCGAGTGATTTTGGCCAACGTCGATTCTAGGTACCATGAATACTTTCCCCTCCACAGTCACCTCGTGTAAAAGCCCTAAAAATATACGCTACTAAGGTTACCAACCACAACAATGATGCCTAGGGAAACAATCGATAGTTCGATCCACGTGCAAAGGTAGGGTATATAGCCCGAAATCAACTCTAGGAAATCCCACACATAATTGTGGGTATACTCTCAAGTGAACCCCAATAATACATGCAATCTCTACACCAAGACCAACAAAGCAGGGTGAGTAACTCTTCCAGTTCTAATGTGACCTCATGATTGACCCTTGTGTTAGAAGGGCTTCCTAGGACAAAATGTAGCAATTGGATTTGAACTCTTCCTATCACAAGATACTATTATGTGTTTTGACGATTTGGAGAGTGTGCTTACAACCTATTCCAAAGCGCTATCCTATATAATGTAGGTGAAAATAATTTCTAGAAAATAAAAGTCACTAATAAATTTTAAATCACATTGTGTTTTAGAGGTTGTTGTTTACTAAAAAGGGAGATGAAAATGAAACTAATGATGTTGTAACCTTGACCCAATAAAATGAAAGAATAGATGAATATGAAATATTTCAATTCAATGAACTCTAATTACAGTACGAAGAAGGTATTTTTCTTTTGCAGTACAAAGCTACGAATCACAATTTCTTAATTCAAATGAACACAATTCTAAATAATCACAAGCTCCAAAATCTTCCAATTTCTCTCTTAACAAATATTTCGAATGTAAAAATTTTCTTATGAAAACAGAATAAATGAATTAAGTTCTTCCTTTCCTTAATCAAATCATAGATGTAATGACGAAAGGACAATGTAATCCGAGAAGATCGATACATTCCCAACAAAATTCCCAAATCAAACTTGTAATGTAGAAAAAAATGAAAAAGATAAGAGAGCCTTTTCTCAAATGCAAAAAAAAATGTCTCTTAATCAACAAACAATATGGAAAGTAAAATCAATCCAAAACCTCAAATGAATCAAAGACCCTTTTTCAAACAAGCACTCAGATCAAATATCCAGAGATTATATCCTTGTGACAAAGATCAAAAGAAAAAACTTGCAAAATTACAAAGAAAGACTTTCAATCCCTGAAAACCAATCAAAGGAAAGATTTAAACTCACAAATCAATCAAACACTAGTATTAGAAGTCCATCCTAGGAAATTGGGGCAAAACTGGGTGAAAAAATACAAATTCACTCACTCCAACAAATACTACAAGAATCGACGTAGGCTGGTTGTGGGACATGGTGTGACGAGCAAAGGTCGTCGCAAGCTACCAATAAGACACAGTGTGACGTCTCCATACTGGATTTCACAAGTAGGGTGAATCATCTAAAGGTCGTCACAGGCTATATAAATGGTACAATGTGATGATCTTTGTAACTAAGGAAAAATTGGAAGAAAGACAAAAACTCTAACTAAACTTTCAAACCAATGGATTCCAGATGGATCACCCACAGAATCAGAGAATGAATTTAATCAGAAGAAGGCAGACTAAAAGCAAATGGGAATCAAAAAACCAAAAGCAATTTTAATCCCTAGTAGAGTCACCAATTTTGTTATAGGATTAATTGGTAAATGCGGACATAAACATATCTCCCTAGATCCCACTGGAAACTAGAACAAAACATAACAAAACATGATACTTTCCCTAAGTTATAATTATTGAGTTTACTAGTTAACAAGAGATAGACAACATACCATTTAAATGTCATTTCCTCTTTCCATTTCCATCCTAGCTCCACTCCGATTCTCCTGTGTTATTGAATTTGCAAGGGAACACAAACCAACCAAAGTGAAAGCAACATAATATAGTCAACAAGAACCTATGTATGTGATCAAGGAATCATACAATAAAACAAGACTAGTTTTATGGGAAAGAAACATATTGTTGTATCATATTAAAATGAAAGTGGAGATTACAACCAAATCCTTGATGTTTCAAGGTCCCCTTTCGATGGCCCTTTTATCCAACACACACAAACACCTTTTTTCCAACCTTGAATGAAGAAGATCCACAATGACTTGATGAACTGAAATGAGGCTCTCAAGCATGATCTAATGCAAAACTCTCCATACAATTCTTAGCCTATTCAACCTTATCCTTTTCCATGAGAGGTCCCTCTTTATATAGTGTGAAAGAGAGATGGGTGAGGAGATTATGATTATCCCACCAAATCAGATAAGCGAGTAAGATCCAAACCGTTCAGAGGCCACCTCATCTTCTAGAAGATCCCCTTCTAGAAATTTCGTGAAGTTTGACTTTTCCTTAGCTTTCGACATTGTCACACCCTAGGTATAGTGCATCTTGTGGAGATGTCACAGTCCATCTCTAGAGAAGGATGCGACGATCAGGCATTGTCGCACCCCATGCATTTTGTAGGGTGCGATGACCTTCCTTAATAGGGTTTTTGAGAAGAGAAATCCAATCACTTTCCTCATGGAGAAAGACTCTTTTTATCTTTTCATGGGGACATGAACACATGTTCTCAATGGATCATTGGGGTGACCAAAATAATGTGTAACAAGGATCGATGGGATTTGCTTCATGTTATCCATATCATCACGGTGCTTACTTCGTTGTTCAGTTATGGGGTTGACACGGCCGGAATGATGTCCAGTCGAAGGGGAAGCCTGCAATCCCCTAGTCGACGATGTATGGATACCTTCAAATATCGGTATGTTGGGCATTATATTCTTAATAAATTCCTCAAGATATTTCTCTAATTCACTAGGTTCACCCGACATTCTAGCTTTTAGCAGGAAGGTGGGGTAGACAAATGGACGACGGGGTAGAAAAATGGATAGGCCAGGTCTAGTTCTAGATAACACAGCTCGAAACTTGGACAATTCTCTGCTTAGATCAGTCAATCACGGGTAGCAAAACGTGGTCCCAACGCAGTGACCAACGAATTAAATAAGCGGGGCATTGTGATGGATCTTCCAATGACCATGAAATGCTTCCATCAATGAAAATATGTCTTTTAGGGTGCGGTCTCAATGTCCAAAAGTGGTCCATCATCCCACAAATGCATTTTCTAACTGTTCTGGAGTGTCATTCTAATGGTTGGGGAGCCTCCAATGGTCATGTAACTTCGCCAAGGTGAAGTCCCATTTTGCATGGACATTTTGTTCTAGCGAGGTTCAAGTCTTGTGAACCTGCCTCCTGCGAGGTTACAATCTGTGAAGTCTTCCATCTAATTTCTGTAACTTCTTCTAGATTTTCCAACTTAGCTTTCTTTTTATTGAGCTTCCTTGCCTTCTTCCCTGTGATCTGAGGCTCTCTAACTATTTCTGGAATCCTCTTTCCATTCTTATTCAGATCTTCCCCTAGTGCAGTGGCTTCGTACTGTTGAGGTGCCCTCAAAAAATATGAAGTTAATATCCCTTTTCTTAACACTTCCTAAGTAACAGAATTCTTTCTTTCATAGATAGGTTCTTCAATCCTTCTTGCATTCTTTCAACCTTGACAACTAATTATTTTTCCTTATGTCCCTCCTGCGTTGTTACTTTGTTTTGTTGCTTCAACTTATCCTCTCGTTCTTCTATTATTCAGTGTATTTTCCTAGCTATGAAATCCCTTAATTCTTGTTTTTTTCTTTCTGTAGCTTCTTCC
>JZKD02S1597011.1:47350-64527 GCA_000966675.3 Picea glauca | reverse complement strand
TGCTATTAGTCACTATTCAACGTACATATTCAAAAAGATTGGCATTAATAGGCGAAAATATCGAGAACATCTGTCATTAAAACGAATTAACACAAAATCTATGGAAGATCATACAGCGTTGATTTTAAATACTTATTTCCATTTCTCTCTTTCATCAAAGAGTTGCGATTTAGGGTGCCTTCGTTCTAATTTTCCTGGTCATGGACATGTAAGACAACTTAGAGATGTGATTGAGGCCTAGATGAAAGAAGAGAGACTGGTTTTATGTGACATGATCTTTGAGTAAAAATAAAAACTTTGTTATCCAATAGAAACTCAGAGAGGAGGAAAAAAAATAACAAGTATCTTCTGGTTGGTGTTCTCCCTCTGTTCGATGCTTTGGTTGGTTGAAAAGGATTCTTGGAGATTTGCTTGTTGAAATTCTTTGTTTTCTTGTTGGGATTTGTAATGGATTTTCAGGTCACGTGCAAAATAGTTCTTCATTGAAGTATATAGTTTCTTCCAACAACACAAATTTGGCAAGTGTATCGAATTCTTCAGATCCCACAAGAATTTGTCTTCCTTGGGGGCGGTGCACTTACCGTGGCTTGAAAAATGGCCTGTGATGTTTGTAAATAATGAAAAATATTACTCCATTTTCAAATGTAACCAGAGGTGGGTAACAGAAATTGTATGAGTGGATAAAACAACATGTTATTACTACAAAAGTTTATGTATCAAAGTTTGTTGAGCTGCTTGTGGGTGTGGTAACCGACTTGACAGAAAGCGATTTTCTTTGTCAAAGTTTGTTCAGTTTCCTTTGGACGTAGTTACAGAATCCACATATTTGGTGTCACCTATGAGGAAAGATATATTCTGATGCGATCTGCAACATTTGATAGACTTGCTAGACATGTGTTGATGCGTTCTGCAACATTTGATACACTTACCAGACTTGTGCTGCCCGAAGAAGTGATGTACCTCAATAGATTAACATTTTGCAGTTGGGTTGGACGTTTCTTCCAATTTACTATAATAAAGCAAAGAATTTCAACATACAAATCTTTAGGAAGCCTTTTCAACCAAATAGATGATCGAATACATGGAGAATATCAGTCACAACATAGTTGAATTTTTTTCCTGTCCCATAGCTATTGTGACATAAAACAACTCCCTCCACTTTGAAATCAGCCTAAATCACATTTCTAAGTTGTCTCGGATGTCAAGGGTCAGGAACATTGCTAGGAAAGCACCTTAAACCGAAAGTTTTTGACGACAAAGGGAAATTACTACTTGATAAAGAATGGAATGTTGAATAACAAACCATTGCAAGAAGGCCATATCTGGAAGAGACAAACTTTTCAAAAAACAGGGATAGATGTAGTTGGCAGCACCAATTAAGTACAAGACACGAAATTGATATTCAACTCGTTTTTTACGAATAAAGGGTTTGCACGTAAAGAAAACTATCAACAAGCTTCATCAATGTACATATTTTTTATTGGTCGGCAGCAGGCGAAATCACAATCGTTGTGGCAAATAGTCTCAGCTTTATTTTGTAACCCATCTTATTTGAATATAGAATAATTCTGGTTTATTTTTTAATAGTATTTTCCAATCTCTAGTATTTGTTTTACTTTTATTTTGGAGGACCCATCCTACTTCCATTCTTCGGGTTTCGTAAATAGAATGAATTAATGAGTTACAAGAAGGCAACTCAAGTGTTGATGCAATGTTCTCGTTCAATATATTTCATATATTGCAGCTTCTTTTATTTTATAATATCCATGCATATATACTAATATCAATACTATTGGAATAAATACAAAAACATCCTCTTTGGCAAAGCTTAGGCAATTATGTTTGGGTTTGTGGTATTAAACAACTATGCTCCTTTTTCCATCATATACATATTGCAGCCAAAGAGATTCTGTGATCTACAATTTATGCTTTAACTACTGATAACTCACCAGGCGTTCGAAAATCTTGGAATTAATAAAAGAACGACTGAAGCTGTCTTCATTACTTAAATCACACCAAATTTTGATTACATTTAATTTAATTTAGATATTAATGTTTATGGAGAGTCGGTGTTTTCTCATGTCATTGCAAGGAATACAAGATGAATAGATGATGAGGAGTTTATCTCGTTGAAACCACAATGCAAATTCATGTTTCTTGTTTTGTTATATACATCTTGCAGTCAAAATTTTCATGGTTTCAACGAAATTTGCGAACCAAAGAGCATCTTGCAAATTGGGAGATCATTTGAATTTGAAACAGAAACAATCCATTAATATATATTAGTATGAATAATCTTAAGATAAATATGAAAACTTTCTCCATTAATACATATTAGTATGAATACTATTGAAATAGATATCAAACCTTTCTCTTGGACAATACTTAGCCAGTTATCTGGCCACCAGGCCCCGGGTTCGCAGTACCCAACACCTATGTCTCATGCTCCGTCATATAAATATTGCAGCCAAAAAACTTCAGTGATATGCAGTTTATGCTTTTACTGGTGAGAACCCAGGAGGGGTTTGAAAACATTGTCATTAATAAACGGAAAAAAAAGGTTTTTTGATTGTCAGATACTTATCCCTTTTCCCCTTTTCCTTTTCCCGTCCATTATGGATTTTTGGTTTTATACATAGTCATCTTTCTATGATGGGCGGTTGCAGGGTTTGCGGGCTGACATATCTTCATCTCCATCTATATCTTCACATGACGAATCCGACCGACCATTGTTTCTTTCCATACCTAGTCAATTTTATGTTTGCGGTTGCCGGGTTGGCACATACGAACTAGCCTTTTCTTCTTCCCACCCGTTATCGCTTTCTGGATATATACTTAGTCACCTTTCTATGGTATCTAGTTCTAGAGTTGGCGGGCTGACATGTCTTCATCTCCATCTATATCCTTACATGACGGATCCGGCCAACCGTTGTTGCTTTCCATACTTAGCCAATTTTATGGATGTCGTTGCGGTGTCGGCGCTTACGAACTCGGTTTTTTATCGTTTCGTTATATACATCTTGCACTCAAAACATCTGTGATCTACAATTCCACCGCGGGTTCCTCGTATACATTAACTTCGTTCAAATTATCTATCGATGTCTTCCATCCCCAACAACTTCGCGTCCTTCCAGATATACATCAACTATGCTCTTACTAGTGACAATTGGACACAGTGGTATGAAAGATACTTTCGTGATCTGCAATTTATGCCTTAACTGGTTAGAACTCAGCAGGGGTTCGAAAGGATTTGGATTACTAAGGAAACACTAGATTTTCTTTTGCGAGATACGTAGTCCCTTTTCCCTTGTCTTGTTCCCGTGTATTATCGCTTTCTAGTTATATACTTAGTCGCCTTTCTATGATCACGGGTTCCAAAGTTGGCGTGTTGACATATCTTCATATCCATCTATATTCTTGCATGGCGAATTGGACCGCCTGTTGTTCCTTTTCATACTTGGTGAATTTTATGGCCGCGGTTTCCGGGTTGGTGCTTTCGAACTCTGTTGCTTGTTATTCCGTGATATACATCTTCCACTCAAAATTTCCATGATCTACAATTCCACTGCTGACTCCTTCGTCCTTTTTCCCTTTTTTTCTTGTCGTGTATTATGGGACTATAAAGTATGGACATGATATTTTATAGAGCATGTACGTATTTCACATTCCATACCTAGCCACTTTTTGGATTACGGGTTCTCAGGCGTGCGGGCTCAAAATTGGGCCTCCATTGTTTCGTTCCCTACAAATAGAACCCAGAATTCCACGATATACAAATTGACAAGCGGACCTGCGGGATGGATGACTCAACATTGCACTTCTATTATTCCCTATCTCCAAACAACGCTCGTAGTTTCGCGATATACAAATTCACACACGGGCTCTAGGGTTGGCGGGGTGAAGATTGCCATTGTTTATGGATGTTAATCCCTATCAACTATCTAACAGTATCTAAAAACATTATTTTCAATACTAAATTAGCTCTTAGTAGTGAGAACTGGACACAGAGGTACGAAACAGTTGGCATCACACCCTCTGCAATATACAAATTGACTACCGGATTCCGACATCGTCCGCTCTTCCGTGTTACAGATTATGCATTCAAATGTTTGGAGCGATACAATTTGAACGTCGGGGCCTCGCGTCTTCTGCAAAGACCTTGTCAGCCTGTTTTGGATGCTCCTATTGTCGGGTTCACGAAATGTCCAACTCTTAGATACTGTTACAGGTTGGCACCAAGCTTTGTTCTACCACAGTTCACAAATGTTTCAAAGTATCCCCAATAACTTCCTCTCGTTCCCAATATAGATTGGTTGTGCTCTTACTAGTGACAACTGAACACAATAGTATGAAACAGTTGGCATCCGACCCTCCACAATATACAAATTGACTATTGGGTTCACATCTTGTACTCAAAACCTTTTTGATCTACAATTCCACCGCGGACTCCTTAGTCCTTTTTCCCTTTTCTTCTTCCTGTGTATTATGGATTTCTGGTTATATACTTAATCTCCTTTCTATGGTCACAGGTTCTAGTGTTGGTGGGCTGACATATCTTTATTTCCATCTATATAATCACACGATGAATCCGACCGACCGTTGTTTCGTTTCATACTTAGCCAATGTTATGGCCACGGTTGTCGGGTTGGCGGTTTCCAACTCTGCTTCTTCTTGTTCTGTGATGTACATCTTGCACTCAAAACTTCCATGATCTATAATTCCACCACGGACTCCTTGGACTCTCTAGCTTCACTCTACCATGGTTCACAAATGTTTTAAAGTATCTGTCCCTATCTTTCATCCCCACTAACTTCTTGTCCTTCCTAATATACATTGGTTATGCTCTTACTAGTAACAACTGCACACACTGATACGAAATAGTTCGCATCTAGCCCTCCGCAATATAGAAATTGACTACCGGGTTCCGACATCGTCCCCTCTTTAGTGTTACAGATTATGCATTCAAATGTTTCGAACGATACAATTTGACCGTCGGGGCCTCATATCTTCTAGGAAGACTTTGTGAGCCTATTTTGGATCCTCCTGTTAACGGGTTCACGAAATCTCCAATTTTTAGTCACTGTTTCGGGTTGGCACATTCAAAATCTGTTGCTTCTTGTTCCGTGATATACATATTGCACTCAAAATTTCCGTGATTTACAATTCCACCGCGGACTCCTTGGTCCTTTTCCCCTTTTATTCTTCCCATGTATTATTTCTTTGTGGTTATATACTTAGTCGTCTTTCTATGATCGCGGGTTCTAGTGTTGGCGGGTTGACATATATTTAGCTCCATTTATATAATCACATGACGAATCTGACCGACCGTTGTTGCTTTCCATACTTAGCCAATTTTATGGCCGGTTGCCGGGTTCGCAGTTTTGAACTCTGCTTCTTCTTGTTTCATGATGTACATCTAGCACTCAAAACTTTCATGATCTACAATTCCACCACGGACTCCTCAAACTCGTAAGCTTCACTCTACCACGTTTCACAAATGTTTCAAAGTATCTGTTGCTGCCTTTTGTCCCCACTAACTTATTGTCCTTCCTAATATACATTGGTTATGCTCTTACTAGTGACAACTGCACACATTGATACGAAACAGTTTGCATCCGACCATCCGCAATATACAAATTGACTACCGAGTTCCGACATAGCCCCCTCATCCGTGTTACAGATTATTCATTCAAATGTTCTGAACAATACAATTTGACCGTCGGGGCCTCACGTCTTCTGGGGAGACCTTGTCAGCCTATTTTGGATCCTCCTGTTGATGGGTTCACGAAATCTCCAATTCTTAGTCATTGTTTCGGGTTGACGCATTCAAACTCTGCTGCTTCTTGTTCCGTGATATACATATCACACTCAAAATTTTCGTGATTTAGAATTCCACTGTGGACTCCTTATTCCTTTTTCCCTTTTCTTCTTCCCATGTATTATCGCTTTGTTGTTATATACCTAGTCGTTTTTCTATGATCGCGGGTTCCAGTGTTGGCAGACTGACATATATTCATCTCCATCTATATTCTCACATGAAGAATCTGACCGACTGCTGTTCCTTTCCATACTTAGCTAATTTATGGCCGTCATTGCTAGGATGGCGCTTTTGAACTCCGCTGCTTCTTGTTTCGTGATATACATATTGCACTCAAAAATTTTGTGATTTACAATTCGATCGCGGACTCCTTAGTCCTTTTTGCCTTTTCTTCCTCCCATGTATTATCACCTTCTGGTTATATACTTAGTCACTTTTCTATGATTGCGGGTTCCAGACTTGGTGGGCTGATATCTTCATCTCCATCTATATCCTTAGATGACGAATCCGACAGACCGTTGTTCCTTTCCATACTTAGCCAATTTTATGGCTGCGGTTGTCAGGTTGGCACTTTCGAACTCTGTTGCTTCTTGTTCCGTGTTATACATCGTGCACTCAAAACTTCCGTGATCTACAATTCCATCGCGGACTCCTTGAACTTGCAAGATTCACTCTACCACGGCTCACAAATGTTTCAAAGTATCTCTCATTGCCTTCCATCTCCACTAACTTCCTGTCCTTCCTGATATACATTAGTTATGCTCTTACTAGTGATACACAAATTTTCCTCTGGACTGTCCTACCATACCCTCTTCGTTGTTACGCGTATTGCACTCAAAAAGTTTCGAGACATACAATTTGACCCTCACGCCCTCAACTCCAACGATTGTAGCTTGTAACCCTATTTTGAAGATGTTTTTTCCTGTACCTGCGACCTCTGTACTTTCTTACTATGTAATTAGAAACCTTTCATGCTAACAGTTGACCATGCAGGAACCGTCAACATTGTCATTAATGAGAAAAACGCTCGAGGAGATCTCCCATTATTACACATTAAACTAAGATGTGCAGAGAGTTATTTTGTCCCTTCCGATTGTTCATCTTGAACACGCGTCGTTGTGTTGGCCCGCTCAAGAAATCTACAATGCTTAATCGCTCATTGTCGTATCCTCCATGTTCGCATTTCTATGTATGAAATTACTAGTGTTTAATGTTAACAACACATCATGCAATAGCTGTCCAAATTGTCATTAATGCATGAAAGTCTCAAGGACATCTCCCATTGACATGTATTAGACCAAGATTTGCACAGGGTTATATTATGCTTTCCAACTTTTCATTTCATTCATCGTCTCGAGAAAACAAACATCCGTGTATACTTATGGTAGTAGGTCGACAACGGTTTTGTGGAGATACAGTAAATATCTTTGGACATCAGGACAAGAACTTCCAGTGGTCCAGGGCATACTTTTACTATTCATCCCATTCCGCCCAGAACGAAGTGATTTGGACCTCTGGAATGGCTCGTGCAGGTTGTGTCCCTGAGGTTTTTGACTGTAAGGAGGTGGTCTCTTGGTGCACTGAAAAATATATTCCATCCCAAAGAATTATTCAACTGCGTGAACATTCTCATGTTTCTTTGTCACCTTAGGTCTTCCACGAGATGTTAAAATTGCCCAAGCCAACATTGACGTTCAAAGGACAAGAATGCAAGCAATTTATAGAAAAACATGATAACAAGTTGGACATCTTAGCCGACTTCCTTGAAGACCCGACAAAAGTTCCTGAAGATATCACAAGGTTGTAGGTAAGTTCCTTTAGAAATCCATTCCGGGAAATTGCTTGGTTGTTTACAAGAATAATGGGACAGGCATCCGCGACAAGCATTTCCCATATAATTATTTATATTTTGTATTTCACATTCAAGGAACAATATATTTTTGATTGGGGGAAGCTAATTTCCATTGAGTTATGTTCCCAGCTGTCACGATTCAAAGAATCGAATAAATTTTATATGTCATCCTATTTGATTTTCACAATAGTGCATTGTTGTCTGTTTCCAAAACTTTATCTTTCCAATAAAATAAATTGTGGATTCGACCCAGTAACATTCTGGTACGAGGCCCTATGGAGGCACAAGGCCTCCCATTGTTTTTATGAAGTTTTTAATGGCTTTGTCTCAGTTTTCAAATATTTATTGTTAGGCAAGGATGCTCCGCGGATGTCTGGCCAGGCAACCAAGTTTTTGAACAGGAAGGGCACACTTGAACAAAAGGAAAATCACAGTGTCCTCATGGTCTTTGGCTCTAAGGAAAATCCTGCTTTCCTTCCATGACACATCATGGACAAGATGTTTGTTGCAGAAATAGCAAGGCAATACAACCACTGGTTGCATTTTTTCTGTGACAAGAAAAAAAAACAGTTCATTCCTCTGCCCTGGAAAGTTGGAGACTTCATGTGTAGAAACGTCAACAAGATTGACGAGTTTGCCGACCATTTCAAGAAATTGAACCTAACGTATGCTGAAAGGATAAAAGGGTTCGACCCTAATGGGATTTTTCGAGAACATTTATTGGTAGTTGGCTTCAATAACTCTTTTATCCATACACACCTGACCGAAGACAGGGACAGTGACAACAACAATCATGCTTGTGTCGATTACAATGCAGAGAAATTGCAAAGTGCGACTGAATTGTACAGACAACAGGGAAAAGTATCTGGTGAGAATAGTACCTAGTCCCCCACCAACACTCCCAAGAGAACGACATCATGAAGCATTGCTTCGATGACCCACCCCAGTAAGAAAGCAACCTAGAAATCTTCGAACGGAGGAGGAGATAAGAACCCTCCTCGCATAAAAATTGATAGTTCTCATAAAATTCCACTGACGAAAAAGAGAAAAAACAATGCAGGGTAGGCAAAGGAACCCAAAATTGAAAGTGAATAGCTACAACTTGAAATTGAAATTGAGCACATGCAGAAAATTGGGTCGTCCGTAGTGGAAATAGCTAAGACCGATTTTTTTTACGAAGATGAATATTTTGTATTGCAGAGCGTTGTTTTTTACAGCCAATATAAAGTATGGTCATTAAAAAGAGAGATGTAACAAACAAGAAAGACAAATCTCGCATAGAGATTAACTTTACGAAAATGAAGCCATCCCAAATATCCTCATTTCACCAAGTAACCGGTGAAATTCTAAAGGATTCCATTGGAGGAATCGAGACGAAGAATGACAGACTAAAAGACTGCTTCAATGAATTTGAGCAGGCTTTCATTGCAACCCCAGAATTTTCCAATCCTTTAGAAAACATTGTGTCTGCTACCACTGCAACCAAGATGAAAGTATCCTCTACCCTCCTTGCATGCTCTAGAGCCCTTATAGAGAATAACATCAACAAAAGAATGCAGCTAGTTACTGAAGCTTGGGAAACATCGCAAAATTTAGTTTCCTTCGGAAAGAAGGCAAATGATTTCCTGGAACATTTGGAGGCGAATTTAAAAAATGATCAGCGTTTTTGTGAAGAGGTGCTAACCCATTTTGCCAACTATGTCCTCAACACATCGAAACTGAAAAGAAGAAAAGAGAAACTCCCCTCCCAAAAGGCCATAGGTGATTTGGACCTCTCGATGCTATTTGTAGGGCACAAAACAACAGAGGCCCAATTTTGAGCCTGCCAGCCCGAGAACCCACGATCCAAAAACTGGCTAAGTATGGAATGAGGGATCCGTGCATGCTTTATAAAATTTCATCCCCATACTTTATAAAAGTACATATTTCATATGTATAAAATTAAATATAACCAACCTATGTAACAAACAAAGTGATTTAACGAAGTGATTTGGACCTCTCGGTGCTATTTGTAGCACACAGAACAACAGAGGCCCAATTTTGAGCCCACCAGCCCAAGAACCTGTGATCCCCATACTTTATAAAAGTACATATTTCGTATGTATAAAACTAAATATAACGAACCTATGTAACAAACAAAGTGATTTGGACCTCTCAGTACTATTTGTAGGGAATAGAACAATAGAGGCCCAATTTTGAGCCTGCCAACTCGAGAACCCACAATCAAAAAACTGGCTAAGTATGGAATGAGGCTTCGTGCATGCTCTATAAAATGTCATCCCCATACTTTATAAAAGTACGTATTTCATATGTATACAACTAAATATAACGAACCATTGTAACAAACGTTACTACTATTTTTTTATGTTTCTCTCCATGAACCTTTGTAAAACATATGTAAAGAAAACTAATTCGGGATTACTATTTTTTTGTGTTTCTCTCCACAAACGTATGTAAAGAAAACTAATTCGGGAATGCTAAATTTTTTGTGTGCAAGAAAAGCCTTTTGTTTTGAAGCAAACTAATTCGGGAATGCTAATTTTTGTGTGTTTTTCTCCACGAACCTATGTAACAGACATTATTACTATTCTATTGTACTCTTTTAAATGATGTAATTTCCAGAGATATGTAACAAACATTATTAATCTGTGATAAATTTCTATAGTCTACAAGTCCGCTTGTCAATTTTTATATCGCGGAACTCTCGGTGCTATTTGTAGGGCACGAAACAAAAGAGGCCCAATTTTGAGCCCGCCAGCCCAAGAACCTGTGATCCAAAAACTGGCTAAGTATGGAATGAGGGCTTCATGCATACTCTATAAAATCTCATCCCCATACTTTATAAAAGTACATATTTTGTATGTATAAAACTGAATATCTACTTTATAAAATTACATATTTCGTATGTATAATTTATGTTGTCCAGGAATCTATAATTTGATAAATTTAAATTTCTTTTCTGTCTAGGAGCCCTTGTTTTAAAGATAACTAATTCGGAGATGCTAATTTCTTTGTGTTTTTTTCCATGAACCTATGTAACAGACGTTACTACCATTTTTTTGTGTTTCTCTCCACGAACGTATGTAAAACGTATGTAAAGAAAACTAATTCGAGAATGCTAAATTTTTTTGTGTCAAAGAACCTTTTGTTTTACATGGAAACTGCATGTATTTCAACTTGCTACTCACGTGTCTATACTCGATCGCATTTATTCTCACTCCAACTTCACAGAGACTACATTGCCATACACCACTTGTCTCAATATAACTAATATAATATAATTATGAAAAAATACAAACCAAAAAAATGATATATGCCATATCCACAACTTCATAACTTTAAATACTTATATATTTTGTGGCAATGGTCCATCAACTCGATAAATCCCGTGTTTCCAAATGCGTCACATGATATGTGCCTTAGCCATAACTTACCTCAATATAGTCCATATCATGTAGTTGTCAAAAAAGTACAAGCCAAAAAAACATAATACGTGTCTTAACCACAACTTCATAACTCTAAACATGAGGATTAATTGTAGATTCTATGGGAATGGACCTTATCTTCATATTGGATTAAAAACAAGATTGGATGAATAAAAAACTACTAATTATTGTTTTTAGATAGAAAATAAAAGGAATTAAAAGAAATCATGATATAATTAAATATCTAACCATAAACCTTCACAATTTATATACATAATCCACATCAAAATCTAGTATATTTTTCATTAGATTTATATTTATTTCTTCAAAGTCTTTAAAATTTCATATATGGATAAGGATGGATGAAGGTCTAGGGAGACAATTTCCATTAGGTGAAACTTTGTTATAAAACTTTTCACCTCCCAATTTTGAACGATTTAAAAATGATTGAGTGAGTCAAAACTAACTTTCACTCAAAAAAGAATCATTAACTTACTATCAAAGTTAAGGACAAGTGGTTGGTAGTTAATCCCGTGGAGGTTGTTCCGAGAATTCGGTGCGATCCACAAATTAGAATTTTGACCGTTTTGAAAATGATTTAGATTAAAATATTAGTAAATCATAACTAAACTTACAACAAAAATTATTTTTAAGGAAAAGTGGTTGTTGAATAATCCCGTCAAATATGGTTGTTGAATAATCCCGTGGAAAACGGTGGAAATCGCGAGTTCGCTTTGAAATGACTGAATCCTATAAGGCCACGCTTTGGTGAAAAGAAATGTGAGACGTTTCCTATTAGATTGTTGAACGTTATGAGAGCAAGATGTGGATTAACAAATTCCGGTTGGAGTAAAATTCAAAAAGATTAAGTGCAGTCTAATCCGGTTGGTGTAATATTGAAAAGATTAAGTGGAGTTTAATAATATACCTGGGTATATCCCCTCTCCCAAAAAAAAGTTCATGGGTTTTTAATCTTTATTACTTAAGGTTTTTCGTTTTTGGTATGTATGTTTTAGTAGTCTAATTGTTACAAGGAGGGGATCTCTTATCCCACAAAAAGGACATCTCATATACCAATTGATATTTGGTTTGATCATGATTTTAAAAATATATTATTATTATTATTGGGATGATTGTTAATTATATCTGTAATCTCAACAATATGTGACTTACTCTGCGAGTTGTACGATTGTTTCTTGTTTTTCTTGATTTGTTGAAGCCTATTTAGCTCAGCTCTTTTCCTTTAATGAATTGTGCTCTGCTAATTTTTGTTCTCATTTCTGTCTTCTCTGTATTATCTTCTTTGTTTCTCATTTTGTCATGGTATCAGAGCTTAGGACCTAAGCCTCTTCACAGTGCCTGGAGAGCAGCCTGATCATAAGAAGAGCACAAAGCTTACATTGTCTCGTAGATGAGAGCACGGGACGCAAGATTCTTCACAGAGCTTGGAGAGTAGTCCGTAGTACACTCAAAAGATCGTTGGAGACAACAAGCGTGAGGAAGCAGAGCTGCGGAAGGATGAAACAATTAAAGATTTGTGAGCATTTAAAGAATTCGTGAAATTCTTTCTTAAGAAGAAAGTTTGCACAAGCAGAAAAGGAGAAGCTACTTCAATCGTAAGATTGGACGTGGGAACATATTCGAGCCTTTAATTAAGCTCAGAAATGACGAGCCTGCAAGTAAGGCAAAACAATTTTTTCAGTCGTAAGATCTGAGCGAGAGCAAGATTAGCTGTCAGATCAAGCAAAGATTAAGTCACGAATGTCAGATCTCATTGGAGAGAGATCAACGGTGGGGAGGCATTGCGGGGATCAGAAAGAAAATTAAAGTTTATGCAAGTTGCTAGCCCGCAATCGCTCAGGATCGTTGACCTTGCTAAATCAAGAGATCAACAGTGCATATCAATCTCCCTACAAACGAGCATCTTCGCATTGCGGGGATCGGGAAGGAAATTAAAGTTTGTGCAAGTTGTGAGCCCACAATTCCTCAGGATCATTGATATTTCTAGATCAATAGATCAACGATGGATATCGATCCAACTACGGACGGGCATCTTCGCTTTGGGGAGATCAAGAAGGAAATTAAAGAGTGAGCGAGTTTATTCTCCGCAATCACTCGTGGTTGTTGATATTCAAGCACGGGACAAGTGTCAGGCGATCTCGTATTCCGGGAGGAAGCAAGCAGAAGCTGAGTGAGTAAAGGACTCCCAAAGGCCCGAAGCTCTGAAGAGTCGGAGTAGATCCAAATTGTTGATCGAAGTGGACATGTGGGAGGAGATCCTGCACTCCGATGATAATCACTTTGAAAGGAAGATGGATACGAGAAGCCAAAACTCCCGAAGCCCGGAGTTCATCTGGACCATGTTGACGATTAAAAATGTCAACGAAGTTTCGCCCACAAAGTGTTGCTAAAGCCTATTATTATAAAAGTTAAATAATACTAGTAGGTGGGACCCCCCTTGTATTTTGGATCTATCAGATCTGTTCATATGTGATGTTGTGATGATGTTCGACATGACTTACATGGTTAATGAGATCTTGTTTTATGGGCTATGGTTTGAGGCTTATGAAGTATTGATTCTTTGTGTTACTACGACCTATGTTATTCATTGATACCATTGTTATCTGTTCTTATGGCACCTGCACAACAAACATGTTAGTGAAAATACATAAAAGGCAGTTTGGAGAGAGGCAAAAATACTATAACAAATGAAAAAGAAAAGAGATCTAACTCTGCAATTTTACTATGCCACATACATGAAAGGTTAAAATGGTTATGGTTAGATTCTATCTAGCAATTTAATGGTCATGCGATTTAATTGAGTTATATGGTCGATATACATATGGTATATCTTGGAAGGACAGGATATGGGTGGCACATTTTGACAAAGTAATAAGCATTAATGGTTATGCGATTTAACTATGTTATATGGTACGTGGTTGTTTTGTGTATAGCATGAGTTAAGGAATATGATGGTCACGCTATTGGCTTTTGATGAGGTGATGGTTTCGATACATGGTACAATTAATGGTGTTAATGAAGAACCCGTTGGCATGTACTGATGAATTAATGAAATGTAGGTGGAGGCGGCATGCATTTATTGCACGTCACCTTTACTCCTTTCGTTAGCCTCCACCCTAGTCGGGCTATTGTTTGACCTTCCTGTTGTGGTTATGCTTCGATTTCTTAGCAGAGAGGAACCGCTTGGCCAACTCACGTTTTAATAAATTCGATTACAAGTATGTCCTTTTTTTGGCCATTCATGAGTATACTCTGGTTATGAAATGATTAATGGCTCGGGTGTATTGGTTTTTGTTTTTCTTAAGTGTTGCAACTGTGTAAAATTGTGTTCTTGGAATGAATCATTGATGGTTCTTTTTGCAATAATATTGAATTCATAAGTGTTATTGGTCATCCTGGGTTAGCAGCCATAAGGGCTCTCTGTTATCCTCGTTTCTTTAGTAGGAGGGTTTTTGGGTGGATAGCTATCCTCACGCATTTGTCATTATATCCAGTCTTTGGCTTTTGTGGGTTTAATGGTTGGAGGCACATTGTGTCACTGGGTTTGTTCACTTGAGCATTTGTTTGTTTCCACCACTAAGAGGTCGCACAGTGGGTTATTTTGTTAAGTTCTTGGTCGTGTCTTCAATTCAGCGTTGTGTTTGTTTGACTAGAGAATCGCGAGGGTTATACCGTTTACATGTTAACTATCGTTCCTGGACGAGTTGGAGTCTCCCTCCTCTATTATAACCCTTATCATGAGATTTGTTACCTGTCCACGAATGAGTCATGGTTCTCTCTGTGTATGCACCTCAGAGGCTTCATCATTACGATGAGTTGGCTCTGTTCTCCCTCTGTTGGCTACAAAACAAACCCTTAGCCCTCCATTCTGAAGTTTTATAGAGAAGACTGTCAAGCCTATCAAGTTTAGTATGGGTTATTTTCGACTAAATGTATTGTAGATTAATTTGAATACAGGCTCACCCAGTTGGTCATGTGACAGTCGTGTTGGTTTGGCATCTAAGTCATTTCCTCTGTTATAACAATGGTAAACCTTTCATTGTTAAATGCACAACTCAGAATACACAACCACCCTCCTTATGTGTAATAACTCAGTACTGCTTAATTGAGAGGGTCCCAACCCCGTTTCAAGTTGATGCGTGGGTATGTGTGGTTGCCACAACCTGTTAGGTCAATTGATTGTTACGACAGTGGTGAATTGGTTGGTTGATACACAGTCACTGATATTTTTGCACTAAGGATTATTTGCATGTTTAGTTGGCATTGGTTACAATTTCTTTATGTTGCTCACGTATACCGCGTTGTGTGTGTGGTGTTTATACACAATGAAATAATGGTCAATGTAACTGTTAGTTCCTTTTGGGGCCATATGATTATTGCAACCGGGATGACTATAGAAACTACATCTACTGTATTCTTATGATTGTTTGATTGTATAAGCTCGAGTTTTACATAGCATAGTTGATTGTAGTTTGACTAAATCGAAGCAATATTGTATTAGATTGGTGGCTTAGCATGATGGGTTGAGTTATTTTTTTTTTAAGTAAAAAAGCAGGTCCTAATATATTGATATTGCAAAGTTACAACGTGACATTGAGGTGCCAGTTGTCCCGCCTGTTAAGGAAACCGAGACAGCTGGCCATTCCAAGCTAGCTTCCAAACTCAAAATATTGGTCTGCCACCATGTTTGAAGGAAACCAGGGTGCATGGCCAGTTTTATCATTAGTCTTATCATGCTTATGCTATCGCTACCATTGCTATGAGCTAGAAGAGCTATAGCTCTGTTATACACACAAAAAAAGAAAGAGTTTTGAGCAGTAGTTGAACAGGAGAACCTATTAACCAGTGTCCTCGTGGTCATCCTTCTCCTTGCCACGTCTAACTGGAATGGCGTAAATCTGAGCGCAGGTGGGGCATTGTCGCCTTGGGGTGGCACTAGAGTAGGCGGCGTATAGCATGTCCAGGCGTTGGTTTATGCGGACGACTCTAAATATTTGGTCGTCCACCATGCTGCGGACCTCGAAAATCAGATTCAGGTGCTTCGGGTGAAGAAGTGGTGACTGGGGTTGCGATTTTTGCTCTTCATCCTCCTCCTGGTGTGCTTGCTACTTGTGTTGCGGCCTCAATTCATCAAGAGCCTTGTAGATGTTTTCCTCGTTGCCTATTGGCATCTCTTCCTCTACCAGACAAGTTGCGAATTCCTCTACTGGAGTGTCGTTGGGACTTGTACTTCTCTTGGATTGGGAGTCAGTGCGTCTGCTCCAAAACATGCAGGGGGGTTCCAATTGTCCGGAACTGTGAAAATGAGACTTTCAGAAATATTTTGGGGGAATTCCTCCAGAGGAATATCCTCAACATACATTCTAGGGGGAATTTCTGTTCCTTTGGACTCCCTGGGTCTCTTTTGCTTGGCTAAAACCAGAGCTTGCTCGAACTTCTTATGCCTCTTCCATCGTGAGTCGGCCATGTACCACCCTGCACCTCTTCGAGGCCTTCCCCTTGCTCGTGGCATGTTTAGAACTAGAACGAGAGCTGGAATGCCCCCTGCGCTATTGTTCTCTCTCGGCTCTGTAACCTTCCAATACATCCCAAAGCCACCGAGAATGCTGATAAGGGAGAAAATGGTGGCTATAGCCATTAAGGCTGTGGTCTTAATGCTCTGGCTAGCCGATCTCCTCGCGCGAGTGAGAGGCCTCATCAAATGGTGAAGGCCAACTGAGTTGATACCCATCATAAATATCAAGGATATGAGGGTGGATGGCCACCATTAATGGCCCCTCCTGGCGCTGCTCCATGTACCCACCCTGCTCCACATGGCACCCCATTCGGGGATGATGGGTTGAGTTATTACTGTAACTAGGTGTTTTCTTTTGTAAAATGGAGATGTTGCATCGTGGTTTTTTGGTAGCTACGCACTGTGTATAATATGGATAGATTGGGTTCCACTGTAACACCCTGTTTCCCCCAGTTTGTAAAAATAACTGGACTGGCCAAGAACTGTGGCAAACTCATAAATGTGAATATGTGATGTGAATGGACCTTGTGGAAAAGGTCGATGAAT
>JZKD02S1597011.1:9093-47300 GCA_000966675.3 Picea glauca | reverse complement strand
GTCGATGAATGTGAATAATATTATGAATTTATATTGCAGGACTACTGAGAGGGGATATGCTGAAAAAGAGACCACGATGGCTGCAGAAAGGCAGTGGAAGGCACCTGGAAAGGTGGTGTTAACTTCCACCGAAAAACAATACCGTATTTGGACTTCACTGGCCCGGAGAACCAAAAGCGGCTCATTGGCCCCGAATTAAATGTCTCGCAGGCTGGTAGGTAGATGGCTCCTCAAGAATTAATGAGGGATGGGGAGGTGAACCACCCATCCATAGAGTCGTCAGGCCTAACCAGCGAGAGGGAAATCGTGCCACACGTAACCTCGCAAGAGGATAAGGTGTGGGGGAGAAGCGATTGGGGGCAGACGTGAGGGGAGAAAGAGAACTCTGGCGATATGCAGAGTGAGTGATAGCAGAGAGGCAAGAGAGTAACCTTCGCTCCTGGTCACTAGCAAACAGAGACGCAGTCTCATAGCATCGTGGTCTCAGCTTGGGGGTGGCTAGTGGTAAATCCGCTGGGTGTCGTTGAGCCTACGGTTGGGTGGAAACGAGCACCCCTCTCAGCAGTTGCATAACCCATGGTGTTACCTTCTGATAAGTGTTTTACCTTTGGCATCTTGAAATATATGTATGCTGACATTTATGATCATAAGCTGTGAAATTGTGAATGATTTCATTATAAGAATGTTTGTATGGTGTCTTGATCAGTACTAGTAGTTGTATGTTTATATAGAAAGACTATGTATGGCTTATGTTCTCATAAATCGTTATTTATGTGCGTACTGATCTAATTCAAACTTCACGTCTAGTTCTAGGGAGAGCGATACCCTTATCTGCCTCAGATAGTACCCTGGGTAAACATCCCCATAGAGATACCCTTCTTGAAAAGCCCATCAAGAGCCTGGAAGGAGGACGTGAAGGCGCAAGGCCTTCAGAAATCCCTGATCAGTATCGAATCGACAGATGAGATCCCATCGGGAGATCTGTGGTCACTCATGACCGTCAGATAAGAAGAAGAAGATGGAAATTTAAGTGCCTTAACCTTGATAGGTGGTGATCGACGGACGAGATTTCGTCGGGAAATCTGTGGTCATTCATGACCATTAAGATTTGGTAGGAGAAAGTAGGATGTTAAGTGCCTTACCCCTGTGACTTTCTGTGTCTTCATGGGTAGCGAAGAGGTCGGGATCGTATATCCCCAAGGTCCATGAGAGCATCCAGACCATTGATCTTTCCACGTCCAGGGATTCGTGGGAGAGAACACAAGTTAGGAACCTATCTGAGCCGTTAGATCTCGGCTAGAAACCCTGACAGCCGTTGGATCTATCAGGAGATACCCGAGGGTTAAACCCCCAGTGAATAGGGGCGAAAGCCCCGAAATAGATCTGGACCGTCCGAGTAACGGAGGCCACGTGTCATGAGATTTCCCATTTCAGGAAATCGGGAATCGCGAACTCGGGAGTTCTGGTGATGAGAGATCGGGAATTTCCATGGTGGAAACCCCCAGACAGATCTGGACCGTCCGATTTAAGGAGGCCACGTGTCGTGAGATTTCCCATTTCGGAAAATCTGGAATCACGAACTCGGGAGTTCTGGTGACAAAAGATCGGGGATTTCCATGGTGGAAAACCCGAGACAGATCTGGACCGTCCGATTTAAGGAGGCTACGTGTCGAGAGATTAACCACATTGGGAAACTGGGGATCGAGGATTCGGGAGTCCCGTGGTCGAGAGTTCAGACTCTCGTGATGATAAGTCCCGATGAACGAACGAGATTCTTTCGAAGGATCTTAGTGTCTATAACAACCGTTAGATGTGAGGAAGAGATGTCGACTTTAAGTTGGGGTGCGAATGTGCCTTAGGGTAAGTGGCGAGCAGATTTGGACGGCTAGAGTCCACCCACCCAGATCTACGACTGAGGCTTCATTCCGGATCCCCCTTGTTTTTCTACCTTTAGCGGTGAGGGGGGGGTCCGGAATCGAACGCGCAACTCTTGAATGGTCAGGATTTATTTGCCTTGATCAACGACATTCAGGCGAATTCTGGACCCCCCTTGCCATTCTGCCTTTAATGGCGGGGGGGGGTCCGGAATGGTGTGGCGTGTGAAGTGGGACCTGTCTCCTGTCATGTCGCCCACCATGTCATGTTTCCCTCTTGCCACATATACTCCACTCAACCGCACGACAGGGCCCATTCCTATTGGCCATTCGCTAACCCTATTGGTATTTGTCCCTGTTGGAAGCCGCTATCCCTATCGGGGTTCGGCGGTTGCAGAGATGAACAATTCGAGATTTATATAGAACTGAGTTGTGAATTACTGAGAGGCACCATGGTTATTTGACCTGTGATCATGACCCATGATCACATGGGAGTAGACAGAGAAAGAGCTAGCCTATGCTAGGCCTCCGTAGATATTTTCGGGGCTTTGATTCTGCAGAAAGCAACGAAAGATTTGATTATGATAGTGGGTGCATTACATCCACACTCAGAAATAGTCACATAGTTTTAAGCATGATTGTGTGGCAATCTGGTTATTGGTTTTATGAAGACACTCATGTTGTTGATACCTTGTCGTGTTGGATGGATCGCCCAAATTTTTAGAGTCACATTGAATTGGGCTTGTACAGTGATAGAATTACACTTGCATGATTTGAATTATCATGTGCATAGATTGTGTTGGAATGGTGGCTGTTGTTTGTCTGTTTAGATGTAAATTCAGATTTTACAATTTAATATGGATTATTGGGTTTACTGCCCCTATATATGTTTAACAAATATCATTACATTCTAAATGATAGGCCCAATTGTAGTGATAGTGTGACTTCATTGTTAATTTTGGAAACATGAATTTTGAGTGTATTTGTTGGTTGAAGTATGTGTGGACAATGGTGGATTATGATGGTTAACAGAGTGGACATGGTTACTATTTGGAAATCGTTATAAGATTCAAAGTGTATAAATGAAAAGAACATAACTCCTTTACATATTGTGTGGAATGCATACTGTCTTTTAATGATACTGTGTTGGACATTTGATTATGAACAATGAACTATTTAAATACACAGAAATTGTTAATTGGTCACAATGATTGTTGGTTAGTGCATCTCCTTTCACATAATGTTTTATGGATCCTTTACTATTTCATTTTCTGCTAATTACAAATCCCATCACCTTCCCAGATTCTTTTTTCACTTCCTATTCTAAGATTGATTATAGTCAAAAGAATTTTGGTGTTAAAGCAGTTGAAAGTGGCAGTGTCTTGTTTGGATTAAAGTGATGTTTTATTGGTTTGCTTGTAGTTGATTGTTGTTGTCATTGAGAAGTAACCATGTTTTTTCCCCCTCATTATATCATGTTTCACTCAATACAAACCCCTCGCATATCCCAGAACCCTTTTCACCCCCTGCTCATTGATAGAAAAAAAAAAAACAATTTGTATGGATTGGATAGCATCAGTCTGATACATCACTGAGCCAAATCTATTTCATATTTTTAAGAGTTGTCATGTATTGTTATTTAAATGACTATTTTCTAATCAATCATGCATGCAGGAATGAGTTTTTTCAATCGAAGTAACCATGGACGAGGAAATAGAGGTAGAGGTAATTGGAACCGAGGCTCAAGAAGGCCCAAGTTCTCCATACATTTTAATGTTGATTCACAAGAGCTTGACGAATTATTTCAGGCCAGATTTTTCAATTGGATTGGGAAGGGAGTAGTCCAACTTAGGCCTGAAAGGCCTCCTTTCCAAGTTCCACAATCCCCTGGTATACATGTGCCCTCTCACGTCTCATTGCAACCCGAGATTCCTGAAATGATGGATGGAAAGAGATTGTCCACCCGACAGTCTCCCAACATCATGGCTGGCCCAACTTGTCCTCGCCTGCTCCTCCGCCTAACAACTAGATCATCCAAGATGCTCCCCACTCACCAGTGCAATCCTCCCATGCTAACAAGAGACTAAAAATTGAGGCCCACCATGCCCTTGATAAAGGAAAAACCATTTATGCCCCTTCCTCACCCTCCAATGGCTCTAACAAATCCGTGTCTTCCCGGATGCACTTGAGGGACAATTGTTCCCACATGATCAACGATATTAGGCCTAAGGGCTCGATGCAGCCAAAGGAAAATTCAGGGAAATCAAAGGGTGATAACAACAATCAAGGAAGGATTGCATCACAAAGTGGAAAATATGGATTATAAGTTTTATTTTATCTATTGTTTATGATAGTTGACTTCAGGGATCTTTGGACAACATGTTTTATTTTGTATATATGAGTAATATTTTTGAAAATAATTTCAAATATGATGAGTTAAACTTGTCAAAAGTGAATATGTTGATGGGAGACACAAGGAGGTGTGTTTTTCTTAACTAATGGTTATGTTATGATTGTTATGAGCTAAAGGGAGTCACAAGGGGTCCCACCTACCAGTTATTATTTATTTATAACCCTTATTATGATTATTAATTTTCCCCCTAACTAAAGTTAGTTGAGTCTTTAATTAACTTAACTAATGAGTTGGTTTAGCTACTTCAACCAATTCCAAATTGTTTAAAATCAAAAGGGAAGGGAGGAACAAGGAGCGGATAAAAGAAGAAGCATACTAAGGTTTTCTCTTTGAGTTTATGTTGAGATAGTTCAATTTTCATTCATTCATTTATTCATCACAAGACTAGTTCTCTTTTATGATAGCAGGGTCTTATTGTAGACAACAATACTCATGGTTGAGTCACATCATTCAATCACTTGTGTTTCATAGGTGTTGATCTATCTTTGATAGTCTATGTAGACTTGTCTGTTTGTAAATTAGTTTTCATGACTGCCAAAGGCTATTGTGCAGAGTCGAGTGGGAAGCAATATGTGGCAAGTTGATCCAACTTTTAGAGTTCAGTTTTGGTTTTCTGTTAGAGGTCCTTTTGTATGTTCCATCGAGGATGTCTAAGTTTGAATTTGGTCCAAAATTTATGCATGAGATTTTGTAAATAAAATGAATCTTTGATTAATTTGAATGAAATAAAGGATTGATTTATGTCTCATCTATCTTGATTATCATTCTTGGTGATTTTACTTCTATCTTTACAATTATTTCAGCAACTAATATATTCAGAAAATTACATAAAAAGTAAATTTCCAGCAAGCTATTTATTGAAAAAAGACTAGCTTAAGCAATTGTAATTAAAACTTGTGATTTAGGATGTTATTTTTGTTGGCTATAAACATAGTGTGATATTCCCGTCTACTTTTCTTTGGCCAAGCAAATTCTGAAAATGCTTGAGTAAGATCATTTCATATCTTTTCCTCAACATTTATTTGGTGACCATACTGGGGAGATCTTCGATATCTCTCTGGTTAGTTTTTATACTCGATTTTCATCAATACATCTTTATTTTATGAAATTGATTCTTTGACTGTTTTACTATTAATGATCGTTCATGTTGCAAGACAACCCAATCTTGAGCCCCGTCTCCAAGACTATACCAACATTGCTTTGAACTTGTTTCATATTATCTTAGACACTGTGAGGACCCGTTTTGAACTTAACCATTCTTGGGAAACAATTGAATGATATATCAGTGCTCAAGAATGATTGGAAGCTAGACATAGACAACCTAGAAATCAACAGTAACCTTTTTTTTCTTCAGTTTTGGCCCTTCTTTCATGTCCTTAGATTATCGTGCTTCTAGAAGAAGAAGAGGCTTGTCACCTAAAATCAATACTATTGCTAAAATAGAAAGAAGGAACGTTGTGTTATCTTTCCAACAAAGTTCTCTAAGGAGAACTTTATCTGACTCATCTAGTTCGTCTTTCTTTCCCTCACCTATCATCCATAGGATGGCATCTAGTGGAGGCTATGGTGGCACTGGAAGTGCTTCATCTTCTAAATTTTTATTGTCATCAATGATTGGTATCTTATATAACCACCATATCCCTGTCCAATCTACCACAAACCCCACCAAACTCATAAAAAAATATGGACTTTTTTTAGTTTGAAGAAGACGCCACAACCACACTGTGGCATGTGTCCTCTCCTCTTAACCTAACACCTACTACTTGTCCACTTCTAAAATTTAAAGAGAACATGCCTATGTTTTTGTGGAATAACACTGTTAGTACCAATGAATACCTGGTGGAATTTTCTAATGCTTGGCATAACATAGCGGCCAACAAAAATGATACCTGTATGCGCTTGTTCATCAATTCCTTGGAAGGAAAGGTTGTGACCGACTTCTTTGACCTTCCTCCTAAGATTCTGTCTACTTGTGAGGAGTTGATATATTGGTTCCGATCCACTTATGGGAAATCCAAAATCCCTGCCGATAAGTTAAGGGAATACAATAACGTCACTTATAAAGATGGTGAGACCATCAAGTCTTTCAACTTGTGTTTCACCAAGTTATAAAATCAAATCCCCGAACTTATCCTCCCATAGAACCAAGCTGCTTTCATGCATTACTACAATGCATTGCCTTCTCCCTACCATCATAGGCTTGAAGAAAAATTCATTGATAATCTTGGTTCCGCTCTGCACACTTTCTCAAAGTATGAAGAACAACTTGAAAGAATTGGTCTTCCCCATGGAGAATCAGTTAGACAGACAAACATGTCCTCTCTCTTACAGCTAGTACAAGATATGAACAATCGTTTGATAGAATTTGAGCGGAAGGGTATTGTCTCCCTTCTCACCACTAGAGCTTCATCCTCTTTTGCACCCCCATTTAGAAATCAAATTGAAAACAATTTTCAGCCTCAAGTTATCCTGCCTTAGAGTTGGTGTAAATTTTGCGAGGAACACAACGAAGAAACCACATGTGAGGTAAAGAAGAGTGCCAAAGATAAGATATTTAGTAAAATACCAAAAGCTACTATCGTTGTCCTATATTTTGCAGAGCCAAAAGATGTTATGGTTATTAATACTAGGAACAAAGCCTATGCTCTCAAAGGAAAATTTGAGCCTCCTCGCAGTTCTTCTAGCCCTAGCTCATCCTCAACCACTGCTACACTCCAATTTCCTAAGGCTCTCGAGAGTCAAATAATCACTCACCCTCTTCCCTCTTCCAAATACAATATCTTGAATCAATTGGCCAACATCAAAGCAGATGAAACCCTCCTAGACATCGTTTTCGTCCCTGAACAACAGATGCATCTAAAACAATTCATGGAAGGAAAATATTTCATTTTAGCCGATCTTTCCGAAGAGGTAGATGAAGAGGATTCTTCTATAAATAAAGTAGGTGTACATAAATTTAGATACCCTGTAAAAAATCCCCCCTTTTATATTTATTTAAAGATCATGGATAAGATTGCCCATTGTATCCTCATCGATGGCGGTTCGGGCCCAAGTGTGATGTCGAAGATTATTATGGAAGAGCTAGGCTTGTCTTGTACAAATAAAATTCCCAGAAGCATGATTTCCTATAAGAGTCTACAACAAACAACCATGGGAGAGATTAAGTATGTAACCTTGGTTTTATGCTCTCATCCTGAGATAAGGACAACCCTCAACATTAAGGTGATTGATATGCCTATAAGCAATTACTCAATTATCTTAGGGAGAGATTGGCAAGCCCTAACAGGTGGATACCTCTCACTCGATGTGACACATTTATCCATTCCTCGGAATGGTAAGAACATTATAGTCCTTATAGAGGGAAGGATTTCACTCTATATAACGAATGTTCCACAATATAATGTAAACTATATCGAAGAGGACCTAGAAGTGTATTCCATCTTCGATGAAGAGGATAATACTCTTTTGGAACAAATCAATTTAGATGATGATATGTGGAATATGCACTTTGATGGTTCACGCTCTAGTGAAGGTAATGGGGTTGGTATTATCTTGGTTTCTCCTACAGGAAAAATTCATAATCTATATTACAGGTTAGAGTTTGCTTGTTCAAACAATGTCATTGAATTCAAAGCTTTATTATTAGGCATTGAGAATGCCCTTAATATTGGTTGTGGTCATCTTTCAGTTTTCATAAATTATGAGCTTGTTGTGAACCTAATACATAAGATATGCTCTCTGAGAAACAAGGTGATGGAACGATACTCCCAAACTGTTTGGGCACTTGTCGCAAACCTTCTATCTTTCAACATCACTCATGTTAATAAGGAGTTGAATTCAATGGATGATCGGTTAGCTGTCTTTGCAGCCTCTCCAAATCAACAACTTTTGCCTCACATGACTGATTGCGCTTTTCAATCTCTACATCATCAATATATTCTTGAAAATGAAGGATCTTTGAAGGCCCTCCCTGATGATGAAAACATTTCTGCTGTCATTCAAAATGAACCTCTTAAGCCCAAAAAGATTATATCCATAGGAAATAATAAGATTCCTAAGGTATTGACTCCTCTTGAGAGTTCGTTTTCATTGAGTGTTGTAGGAAATAAATAAAAATAGAAAGAAGAGGAGTTACGAAAGAAGATGGTTTAAACCATCCTCCTGAACATTAGGACACCTGAATATTCAACGAATGCTAAAGTAAATGTCCAATGTTCTGATAAAAAAGAGATAGAGTCCACTGGGCTACTCGGTGAATCTCAAAAGGTTTTTGCTTGGTATTATGAGGATCTTTGTGGTTTTGATCCTGGTCTTGTTCATCATATTATGAAACTATCTAGGCTAAAACAAGAACTTGTTAACTCTGCACTGGAAGCACCCTTTCAAAAGGAGCTGGGGAATTTTCTAAGGTCTAGGATTATTTTTTTAGTCCACCTTGAAGGGGCTCCAAATCGGGTACCCGCTTCAAAGACCACAGATCATACTAGAACCTACATTCATCTTTGCACCTTCAGTCAGTCTATTATGATAAATCCTTCTCCCCCCTTACATACAAGAATGAGTCTGTAGCAGGTTATAGAGTTACAGTTGAAGCCTTTACTTGGTGAAATTCTGGGTTACAATAAAATCAAGGTAGAAGGGGAAAATGTTCACAAAACCACTTTTATTACTAATTGTGATACGATGTCTTACAAATGCCTGCCTTCTGGATTATTTGATCCAAGTATCACCTTTAAAAGGCCTATAGGAACAACTTTCAATGAATTGGCCAGTCTCCATGCTTATCTCGATGATTTAATCGTGTGTGTCAAAAGGCTGATAATTACATCAAAATTTCAAGTGTTGGGTCCTTTCCAAATTATTTTGTCTTGGACACTAACTCATACATTTCAAGGGAATTATAGAGGCAATGGTTTTCCTACAACACTAACAATCCTCGCTTGAATTATTGTGAGGGGCCAGCGTGAAAAGTTCTAATGTTGATTGGATTTTCTGTATACTAGTAGCCTAGATCTGATTTCAATTTTTATGCTTCTTTTCTATTCTTACAGTACTTTGATTTATGCCTTCTAAGTTAAGTTTTCTTTCCTTGTTGCATTTCATTTATGTCTTTTATTGTTGTTGTTTTAGTTTCTTCAACTTTACTTCCATCATGATTTTGTTTCCTATTATCTTTAGTTAATTTGGTCAAATAGGATGTTGAATAAATTCTACCACAGTGACACTCCTGCAAAACATTTTTAGCCAATAACAATCAAGCTTACACATTTGTTATGATTTATCCTCTAAAGGGCCCATGAAATTGTCATATATTTCCACTATTGTCTTATAAAGGATTGGTTATCTCCCGCTTCTTCTCGCCATTTCTTCATCCATTGAGATTTTAAGAGCAAGTCTAAAAGTTAGAGAGCAAATTCCAGTCCAATGATTATGCATACAGTGGTAAAAACACCTCACACTTAACACTTTTCATGAATTATTCCCAAATTTCCGGTCATCTTTCCATTAAATTCGCCCACCTCCCCCTGTTGCATAATCGTCCGGCTTATATCTGCTTCCTGTTGTTTTGGTCCACGAAACCATGAGTTCTGAGTTCTAAATATGTTGAAAGAAAATTTCCCTATGGAGTCTCCAGTTTGTTGATTATTAAAAACGTCAACGAAGTTTCACCCATAAAGTGTTTCTAAAGCCTATTATTATAAAAGTTAAATAATACTAGTAGGTGGGCCCCCCTTGTATTTTGGAGATCAGATCTGTTCATATGTGATGTTATGATGATGTTCGACATGGCTTACATCATTAATGAGATATTGTTTTATGGGCTATGGTTTGAGGCTTATGAAGTATTGGTTCTTTGTGTTACTATGACCTATGTTATTCATTGATACCATTGCTATCTGTTCTTATGGCACCTACACAACAAACATGTTAGTGAAAATACATAAAAGGCACTTTGGAGAGAGGAAAAAAATACTACAACAAATGCAAAAGAAAAGAGATCTAACTCTCCAATTTTACTATTACACATACATGAAAGGTTAAAATGGTTATGGTTAGATCCTAGCTAGAAATTTAATGGTCATGTGATTTAATTGAGTTATATGGTCGATATACATATGGTATATCTTGGAAGGACAGGATATGGGTGGCGCATTTTCAAAAAGTAATAAGAAATAATGGTTATGCGATTTAACTATGTCATATGGTACGTGGTTTTTTTTGTATGGCATGAGTTAAGGAATATGATGGTCGTGCTATTGGATTTTGATGAGGTGATGGTTTCGATACATCGTCTGATTAATGGTGTTAATGAAGAACTTGTTGGAATGTACTGATGAATTAATGAAATGTGGGTGGAGAGAACATGCATTTACTAAACGTCACCTTTACTCCTTTTGTTAGCCACCACCCTATTCAGGTTATTGTTTGAACTTGTTGTTGTGGTTATGCGTCAATTTCTTAGCAGAGAGGAACCTCTCGGTCAACTCGCATTTTAAGGAATTCGATTACAGGTATGTCCTTTTTTTGGCCATTCATGAGTCTGCTTTGGTTATGAAATGATTAATGGCTCAGGTGTATTGGTTTGTGTTTTCCTTAAGTGTTGCAACTGTGTAAAATTGTGTTCTTGGAATGAATTTGTTATTCTAGAGTCTGTAGCTAAGGCTTAGAAGGTACAATGTTTAGGCATCCGAAAGTGAGTGAAGAGTAATAAAGGGGAGAGAATCAACCTTCGGGAAAGGAAGCTAAGGATGATTTCCGGGTTGTCGTTGTCTAGCCTCCAACTATTCCTAGATGTTTATATCCCTCTCAATCGCAGCCCACGAACGCTCAAGTTCTACCCGGGTATGGTTGTTCTAAGAATAGTATCGAAAAGGTTCAAAGTGATATGTGTTTGGTCCGATAAACTGGGCTCAATGTTAGGTTGTCTTACAATGGGGACAATAATAGAGGAACAGTGAAAGTAAAGGAAAGTTTCAAAGTTTTAGACGGTGTCTTAATTCGATCGTATAAAAGAGAACTATCTGATTTGATGTTAAAGACAAATTGAAAACCGAAGGCCTTTTCCCGTAACTGTGTTATCTAGTAAATAGTTGATGTGTGTGAAAATGTGAGAAAAACATAAAGTTGTTTATAATACGAGGCTCCTATCAAGGGAGAATCTCGCCTTGCAAACAGAAGAAGAAAAAGGTGAGAAGAAATCTGACAAATGTATAAAATATGAAAATCTAATGAGTCCACAGGTCTTGTACTTGCTGATAGCCGATACAGAGGAAAAACTATAAACTATATAGATAGTTAAAATTAATAACCACAGTAGAGGTTTTACTAAATTGTAGTGTAACATTCATCAAACATATATGTGTGAAATGAAATTGAACGAGAAATCAGAGAGGAAACAAACTTATAACACAGTCTTGACGGAATCAGGAGTCTTCGGATTGCTTTGTATTAATATTAAAAAGGGAGAGTCTCTATTACAAATGACCAAAATAGGTCCAACCCTTTTTTTTCTTCAAAATGTATATTTATACAAATTTCTATATGCTGGAATCTCAATCGTTCCAGAGGTTTTTGGTTATAGAAAAGGATTTTAAACATTTCAATTCTTTATCTCTGTCCTCATTTGGTATCGGAAACCTGCCACTTCGCATGCTCTGTGCAAATGACACACTTTTCCACCAGTTGTGATATCAACTTATAAGGTTCTGCTTGATTATTGGCCTCAAAAGCATAACAATCTTTCACCAATAATGGCAACTTTCCTTCCACTTGTTGGTATTTGGCACTGATAGAACATAATAGTATACTCGGTTTAATTAAACATTTATCTATTTGAACTATGTCCATCTGGGTTATTTTTGATATTTCGGCTAATTCTCTTTCTCCATTTTCCTTGATATTTAGCAGATATTTGGTTGTATTGATCTGGCCCAGTATCTCAATGCTACTTTCACCATCGGAACCCAACCAAATCCCATTTAACAAACCGAAAGTTTCTTCACAAGATTTTCTTACTCCTTAGCTTGTTGTCTTCCTTCAGATATGTTATGCTCCCATTCTTTCAACAAGATGTCGCCTCTGGTCTGCTCTGGGATGGGAAAATTGGAACTATTGCATGTTTCCCTTATCGTCGTAGCTATAATAGCCTTCTGGAAAGCAACTCAAGACGCCCCAGCTTCCCTTTCTCTGAGAGAGAGGTTCCCCAATACCTGATCAATGAGTTGGCAGTTGCTTTGAATCATTTCTACTTTAACAAGCAGACCTTGTTGCGCTGTCGATAACCTTTTTCTGATTTCTATTGCTTGGGATTGAAATATCCCGATATCGATTACTTGGCTTTCGACGAACTCTAATTTGGCCCGTAGCTACTCTATCAATTTTCCTTGCTGGCCTATCTATATCTGACTTGTCTGAGCCATCAACTATGTCTGTTCGAGATCGCCTTTGAGGTGCTCGATTTCTTTTTTATCATCTATTCTAGCTTGCTCTAAAGTTGTATTCGCCTGATCTTTGGCAACGACCTCTACTGTAGCTAGTTTAGCTTCTAATGTCTTGATCAAACGATTTTTTTTCTTCAGCTGATCCTTTAGGGTCTCGACTAAATATTGGTTTGTCGTAGTGAAAGCTCTCAATGTTTCTTCTATTTGCATTGCAAATTCTTCTTTTTTCATAGTTCTCCCATCGCTTAAGATTTTAAATTTTTTAGATACAGTACCTGCCTCTTGGTAAAGTTCTTGTCTCACGACAACCTTTCTCTTCTTATTGAAGAAGAATTCATTCGGAGGTAGTTCTTCCACTGTTATGGGTGTTAATTCTTCACCAAAAATCCAACTTGCGTCTGGTATTCCCTTTGTGGACTGCAGGGGGGTAATAGAAACGATGGGATTGTTGAACTGTTTAGATGATTTCCCTAGATTAACGACCAAGGTTGGCTCGCTTGGAGGATTGGAAGTCTCAACTTCCTGTTTCGGACCCCCAGTTTTCTCCTTCTTGTCCCGATGTTCTTTTTGGCCGGGTGATGAATCTTTGGAGCCTTCGGCTTCTGTTTGCTGCACCTCTCCATTCATTGGATTCTCACCCCTTAATACTGGGGGAAGGCAGCTTCGCCTATGTTCTTGGAATTTGAAAACATCGGCCCTCTCTTCAGGCGACAGGGCTTGTATCCGAGCCAAAACCTTGGCATAAGATCTCATGCCTTAGAAAATATCATCATGAGGCGAATTCTCGTGCTCAAATCTTTTAAGGCCACAACTAGCCAAGTGATTACTCATGACCCTGTGTGGTTCATGTTTCTTGAATTCAATGTGGACCAATTTTATATCTTCTAAGGCTGCTACCTCAGCCTTTGCATGCCCAAAATCTAATAAAGAATAGGTATTTAAATGAATGGGGAAAGGTGGCCATAGCTTCTTTGAAAATCCTTTCATCTTTTTACTTATGCCACCAATCATGGTTTGCCTAGCGATCTCGCGACAATCCATCCTATCAGGTATAACCAATGGTGGAGCATGTGGAGGGACAGAAGCGCCAAAAACCTTGATGTATGAAAATTCTTCCTCCACGTACTAGTCGATCGCCCTGCTCAAATTTTCCGCGATGCTATCTGAGATCCTAGGTGGTGGATTACCAAAGATGGTGACATGCATCGGTACCATTACCCAATTGAATATTTTGTATATGAAATCTGAGGCCTTATCCTCCCAAATTGATGCAGGAGCATTCGCAATACATCATACGAACCTGCGCGAGGAGAAAGAGATTGTACAAATGGACAAGCCAGCAAACCTTTTTGATTTTGAATTTCACCTTGGAATTGTTGCGCCGCCGTTTACTAAAGGCATTCAAAGCTGAGCGCATTTGTAATATAATGTAGATAAGGAGGCATTTAACTGTTTTAAATGCTGGTAGATAGGGTTAGCTGTAGATTAGACAGTTTCATCTTTCAGGAGGGAAAACGAATATAGGCACCCTCCATTGTATGGTTGTATTATTATTCACACTTTGTATTATTCAGCATTAGAAGAAAAAAAAACGAAGGCAGAGCAGAGAGATGGTGAAGAAACTCCATGTACAGACATTGAATTAATAGGAAAGCTTTTATTCAATTCCATGGATGTGTTTAGTCTCTTTGTGTTGTTGGCATTATGTTGTTGCATGCTTGCCTATTTTTATGCTTATCTCCTGTATGCTGCCTATGTGATTGCATATCAGGTTAGAAACCTGAGGGAATGAGTTTCAATTGTTTCTCTGTTTAAGCCAAGAGATTCCTGCATAGAGTGCAGTCGAATTCCTCTGCATAGAGTGCGTTGAGGAGGCTGAGCAGTTGAAATTTTGTCCTCTGTTTCCCAGAGTGAGTTGGATTATTTGAACCGTGCAGGTGAGTGCAGGTTGGATGGGAGTCTCAGTAGCAAGGCTGAGAAGGAAAAGGTCGAGGCTGTTGCGAGCGTGAGTGCACAGGACCCAGAAGACTTCATCACTGTTGGAAGTGGTTGAAGACTGAATGCGGGGAGCGCGTTCGAGAAATCTCTGAAAGAGTCAGACAGAGACAGAAGCTCAAGAGGGATAGTCCCTTTACTTCAGTTGCACGGGACGAAGGTGGTGTAGTGGAGGATTCTCAAGAGGAAGAGAATCGACGACGTGAAACTCCAGTGAAATTTTGCGAAATCCCGAGGACCGTCCGATCGTGGAGGAGTTGCGCAGGAGATAAGCGTAAGCACGAGCGAGGAAGTCGAAAGTCCATCGGGCTTCGGGGTTTCGACGTTCGGGAGTTGGTGAAGTAAGATTTTTCACCTCGAGAGAATCGCGAGTCACGATTTCCCAAGTCAATCGAAACCGTTGATCAGAGGGGGAACACGTGGCGCAAGATCCTTGAGGATTGGGGTTCGACATTCGGCGTTCCTGGAGACAAGAGCTCAAGCTCTTTGAAATCGTGACCGACGATTTCCCGAATCGATCAGAGCCGTTGATCGGAGGGAGGACACGTGGCGGAAGATCTGGAGGAGTCGGGATTCGGGGTTTTGCAAGGTCTGTGACCTTGTGTACCAGGAAATGCGAATTCCTGAATCGCGAATTCCCGATAGCACGAGTGGGAGATAGGTGTCAGGGCGTGAGGCTTCACCTGGGATGTTGACAGGTGGCATTGGAGAATCGGGGTTCAGGGTTTTGTGATGCAAGAGGATTGTGACGGTGAAACGCGATCGCGCGATCCCCAATCACACGAGCGAAGAAGGTGACGTGGCTGAAGTGGGACCTCGAGAGCAAGGGGAGGACAGGTGTCATCGGACTTCGGGATTTCTGCAGTCGGGGAATTGGGGTTCTCGACGTCCAAGAGTCCTTGCATCGTGGATTCGCGATCCACAAAATCCCGAGGGAGACATGGCAGTGTGGGACCACGAGGCTCATAGGAGGACAGGTGGCGTGTTGTCGGAGTTTGGGGTTCAGGGTTTTGTGTTGCATGGGATCTACGGCAACACTACCGCCGATTTCCCGATAGAGAAACCTCCAACCTGTGTGAGTGTGACCGTTGACTCTTGGACTTCAGGGTTCGGGGATTTGAATTGCACGAGATCGTGCACACAAAGTTCACGATATCGCGAGACCCGATCTCCCGATTTTCGAAGGGAAGATTTTCCGAATAGTGTTCTGTGGGTGACAGGAACTCCCGGGGGAGTTGAAAAGCATTGACTCTTCAGGCCCATGGGAAACAGAAGGTCCTGGTGAAGTGGCTCGCTCGGCGAGGGGCGGTTTGCGTCAGAGTGGTATCAGAGCCCGGTTAAGAAGGTTCTCTTTGTTAAGGTAGCAGAGAGGAGCGGATTTTACCATGCCGCCCAGAAGAGAGAGGCACTCGCCTGATCGTGAGGATAGGGATTCCTGAAGAAGAAGCAGGCAGCCAGGGAATCCGGTAGGGAATCCAGAGATGGAGCGTCAAATACGAGATCTCAGGGCGAGACTCGAAGATATGGAGGCCACCCAGAGGCGTGGAGTAGGTGCAGCAGAGTTCAACGATCCTGAGGTCGAAGAGGAAGTTGGACACGACCAAGAAGGGGTCGCCGCAGAAGATGCCTCGACAGAGAGGTTGATCAGAGCCATTTCGAGGATGAGCTCGAAGACGAAGATGGATATTTTCGTCTATGAGGGAAATCTAAATGTAGAGGAGCTGTTGGATTGGATCTAAGCACTCGACACCTACTTCGATTACGAAGACATCGAAGAAGACAAGAGAGTAAGGCATGCCGTCACGAAGTTGAAGGGACGTGCAGCCTTATGGTGGGACGAGCTGCAGGCAGACAGACGTTCCAAAGGCAAAAAGAAGATAAAAAGCTGGGATCGAATGATCGCTAAGATGAAGGCGAAGTTCATTCCGAGGGACTACCAGATCACTCTGTTCAGGCGCATGCAGAACCTGAGGCAGAAGTTGATGACGGTGAAGGAGTACACCGAAGAATTCTATAGGCTCAACATTCGAGCTGGTCATCGGGAGAGTGATGACGAAAAGGTGGCAAGATATCTGAATGGTCTCAGGTATGATATTCAGGACGAGTTGAGCATGGTTACCGTCCGCACAGTTGAGGATGCATACCAGATGGCTCTAAAGGCTGAAAAAAAGCTAAACCACAAGCAGGGACAGTGAGGGCGAGGAAGAAGCCAACCTAGAGGCAAAGCAGTTTCCCAAGAAAGAATGCAAAAACCCAAGGAGGATTGGAAGAGACCTCATGGGAGAGCTGAAAGAGGTGGAACCTCACAGCAGAGGTAGCAAGTTGCTGAGCTGAAGAGACAACAAACAGGTCAGTAAGGAGATTACGCTGATGCCAACACTTTTCCTCGTACACGAGGTCGAGGCAGAGGACGAGGAGGAGTTATCACATGTTTTACATGTGGTAAAGACGGACACAAAGCCGTTGACTGTCTAGAGAGAAATATAGATAGAGGAAATGCTCATGTTGCCGAGGCGCAGAGGCATGATGTTGAAGACGAAGACGCTGGAAGTGGGAAGTCACTAACAGTGCATAAAGTTCTCTTGAAACCTGAGAAGGAGATGGTGGATACAGCTCAAAGATGCTGACTGTTCTGGACGACTTGCAAGACCCAAGGCTGGAAATGCAAGGTCACAGTGGAGAGTGGGAGCACAGATAATCTCATTTCGACCAAGATGGTGGAGAAACTAGAGCTGAAAATGAACAAACACCCGAGTCCATACAAGGTGACATGGCTGCAGAAAGGACACCAGGTATGTGTTACAAAACAATGCTTGGTCAATTTTAAAATGGGTGAATATAGGGATGAGATTCTATGTGATGTCATTCCTATGGATGTTTGTCATGTATTATTGGGAAGACCATGGCAGTATGATAGACATGTGGTTCATGATGGGAGAATGAACACATACACCTTGGAGAAGGATGGAAAAACACATACACTGGTTCCGGGAAAGGATAAGAAGGTGGAGCCAGAAGTAACCAATACCATACTTCTCATGAGTGGGAAAGAACTTCTCACAGAGATGGAGAAGGATGAGAATCCACAATTCTTTTTTGTCAGGAAGCCGAGAATTGTCCTGACAAGCACAAGAGTGGACAACTTGCCAGAGGAGATTCAGGAACTGCTTGGAGAGTTCGCTGACATCATCGTGGACAAACTACCTCATTCGTTGCCACCGATGAGGAGTGTGAGTCATCACATTGACCTCATACCCGGAAAAAGTTTGCCAAATAAGGCAGCATACAGGTTGACACCTCAGGAGAACGAGGAAGTCAAAAGGCAGGTACAGGATCTGCAAGATAAGGGACTAGTGAGAGAAAGTCTAAGTTCATGTGCTGTTCCGACAGTACTGAGTCCAAAGAAGGATGGAGGCTGGAGAATGTGTACAGACTCCAGGGCAATAAATAAGATTACCATCAGATACAGGTTTCCACTGCCGAGGATGGACGACTTGATGGATTGCCTGAGTGGGGCAAATTACTTCTCCAAGATTGACCTCAAAAGTGGATATCATCAGATCCGGATGAGAGAGGGAGATGAATGGAAGACCGCATTCAAGACAAACGAGGGTTTGTACGAATGGCTGGTCATGCCATTTGGGTTGAAAAACGTGCCAAGCACATTTATGTGGCTAATGAATGAATTCCTACGAGAATTCATTGGCAAATTTGTTGTTGTGTACCTGGATGATATTTTAATTTTCAGAAAGACTAGAGATGAACACTTGAGGCATTTGGCCATTGTGATGAGAAGGTTACAGCAGGAGAAGTTGTTAATCAATTTAAAAAAATGCTCGTTTATGCAGACGAAACTCATATATCTGGGGTTCGTTATTTCGGAAAATGAATTAAAGATGGATCCTGAGAAGGTTGAAGTAATCAGGAATTGGCCATCGCCAAGGAATGTCTTCGAGGTAAGGAGCTTTCATGGTTTGGCAAGCTTCTACAGGAAGTTCATTCGAAACTTCAGTGGAATTAGTGCTGCAATGATGGACACTGTGAAGAAGCGGCATAAAAATTTTCAGTGGACAGCCGAGGCTGAGAGGAGCTTCAATCTGTTGAAGCGAAAGATAACTGAGCAGCCAATTCTAGTGCTGCCTGATTTTTGGAAAACCTTCCAAGTGAAGTGTGATGCTAGTGGGTATGCTGTTGAAGGGGTCTTAAGTCAGGATGACAGACCTGTGGCATATTACAACGAGAAGCTGGATGATGAAAAACTCAAGTACTCCACATATGATAAAGAATTCTATGCCATTATCCAGGCACTGAAAAAGTGGAGGCATTATCTCATACCCAAGGAATTTGTGCTGTACAGTGATAATCATGCACTGCAATTCGTGAGTTAGCAAGAGAAGCTGAATCAGAAGCATGCAAAGTGGGTGGAATATATGCAGAATTTTACATTCGTCATAAAGCACATTTCGAGGACTGCGAACAAGGTAGCTGATGCCTTGAGCAGAAAGTGTTTATTGCTGCAGGAATTCAGGGTCAAGACTTTAGGTTTTGAAAATTTAAAAGATATGTATGCAGGTGATGCTGATTTTGGGGAAGCTTATGAAGCAGCTGAGAACCCATTTCTCAGAGACAGGATTCCATGGATAGACTACCTGATTCAGGATGGATTGTTGTTCATAGGCAATCAATTGTGTATTCCAGATTTCTCTATGAGAGAGAATTTGGTGAAGGAAAAGCACAGTGGAGGTTTAGCAGGTCATTTCGGACATAATAAGACATTCACCAAGTTGAGCGAATCCTACTTTTGGCCAGGTATGCGGGCATATGTTAAAAAGTTTGTTGACAGGTGCAAAATATGTCAGCATGCAAAGGGTCGCAAGCAGAACACAGGGTTATATCAGCCGTTACCCATACCTGAAAGACCATGGGAAGCCATTAGCATGGACTTTGTGTTGGGGTTACCTAGAACACAGCGAGGAGTTGATTCCATCTTTGTTGTGGTGGATAGATTCTCGAAGATGGCGCATTTCATTCCGTGTCATAAGACCAGCGATGCAACCCACATCGCAAATTTATTTTTCAAAGAGATTGTGCGATTGCATGGACTACCGAGAAGCATAGTCTCGGATCGAGATACCAAGTTCATAGGTCATTTTTGGAGGACGCTATGGAAGAAGATGGGGACCGATTTAGCATTCAGCTTTGCTTACTATCCACAGACAGATGGGCAGACCGAAGTAGTCAACAGAAGCTTGGGGGATCTGTTGAGAAGTTTGGTGACCGAGCATCACACCAGCTGGGATCAGATCTTACCACAGGCAGAGTTTGCCTACAACGATTCTGTGAATCGGAGTACAGTTAAGAGTCCTTTTCAGATTTTGTATGGGACACAGCCGTGAGGAGTATCTGAGCTCAGGGAGCCAGAACAGGATGAGACTAGCAGCGTGAGAGTTGAGGAGTTCACTGAGGCGATGAAAGAACTTCACACATAGGTGAAGCAGCGATTGTAGAAATCGAACCAGGAATACAAGCGCAGAGATGATCAGAGAAAAAGGCAGCTTCAATTTGAAGTTGGAGACATGGTTCTGGAACACTTGAGGAAAGAAAGGTTCCCAAGGGGAACATACAATAAACTCAAGATGAAGAAGATTGGGCCGTGCAAAATCCTGAAGAAATTTGGGGAAAATGCATATGAGCTTGAGTTGCCAGAGGGCATTGGGATATCTCCGATTTTCAATATTTTGGATTTATAATAATATAAAGTCGAAGATGCACGAGCTGGAACTGATGAACAACCAGTGGTCCAATGGCAGAAGCAGTTTCCAGTGGCACAAGAGCCTCAGATGGAGTGCATACTAGATAAAAGACTAGAGAAGAAGACCAGGAGAAAGCAGTATTTTGAATACCTGGTGAAGTGGAAAGATCACCCAGTGGAGGATGCCAGCTGGGAGACAGAAGCAGTGATTTTGAAACATGGGCAGACTGTGCAGGAGCTCATGAGAAGGAGCCCATGAAATCTTTTGAGCCGAGGAGTATGATGCAGGAGCATCCGCAATWCATCATAYGAACCWGCGYGAGGAGAAAGARRWTGTACARCTSGACAAGCCARCAAACCTTTTTKATTTTGAATTTYACCTTRGWATTGTYGYRCCGCYRTTTCACTAAAGGMATTCAAAGYTGAGCGCATTTGTAATATAATGTAGATAAGGAGGCATTTAACMGTTTTAAATGCTGGTAGATAGGGTTAGYTGTAGATTAGACAGTTTCATCTTYCARGAGGGAAAACGAATATAGGCACCCTCCATTGTATGGTTGTATTATTATTSACACTTTGTATTATTCARCATWAGAAGAAAAAAAAAAAAAGGCAGAGCAGAGAGCTGGTGAAGAAACTCCATGTACAGACATTGAATTAATAGGAAAGCTTTTATTCAATTCCATGGATGTGTTTAGTCTCTTTGTGTTGTTAGAATTATGTTCTTGCATGCTTTCTTCTTTTTATGCTTATCTCCTATATGCTGCCTATGTGATTGCATATCAGGTTAGAAACCTGAGGGAATGAGTTTCAATTATTTCTCTGTTTAAGCCAGGATATTCCTGCATAGAGTGCAGTCGAATTCCTCCGCATAGAGTGCGTTGAGGAGGCTGAGCAGTTGAACTTTTGTCCTCTGTTGCCCAGAGTGAGTCGGATTATTCGAACCGTGCAGGTGAGTGCAGGTTGTATGGGAGTCTCAGTAGCAAGGTTGAGAAGGAAAAGGTCGAGGTTGTTGCGAGCGTGAGTGCACAGGACCCTGAAGACTTCATCACTATTGGAAGTGGTTGAAGACCGAACGCGGGGAGCGCATTCGAGAAATCTCTGAAAGAGTCAGACAGAGACAGAAGCTCAGGAGGGATAGTCCCTTTACTTCAGTTGCACAGGACGAAGGTGGTGTAGCGGAGGATTCTCAAGAGGAAGAGAATCGACGATGTGAAACTCCAGTGAAGTTTCGCGAAATCCCGAGGACCGTCCGATCGTGGAGGAGTTGCGCAGGAGATAAGCGTAAGAACGAGCGAGGAAGTCGAAAGTCCATCGAGCTTCGGGGTTTCGGCGTTCAGGAGTTCGTGAATTAATAGTTTTCACCTCGAGAGAATCGCGAGTCGCGATTTCCTGAGTCAATCGAAACTGTTGATCAGAGGGGGAACACGTGGCGCAAGATCCTTGAGGATCGGGGTTCGGCGTTCGGCGTTCCTGGAGACAAGAGCTCAAGCTCTTTGAAATCATGAACGACGATTTCTCGAATCGATCGGAGCCGTTGATCGGAGGGAGGACACGTGGTGGAAGATCTGGAGGAGTCGGGATTCAGGGTTTTGCAAGGTCTGTGACCTTATGTATCAGGAAACACGAATTCTCGAATCGCTATTTCCCGATAGCACGAGTGGGAGACAGGTGTCAGGGCGTGAGGCTTCACCTGGGATGTTGACAGGTGGCATCGAAGAATCAGGGTTCAGGGTTTCATGATGCAAGAGGATTGTGATGGTGAAACGCGATCCCGCGATCCCCGATCACACGAGCGAAGAAGGTGACGTGGCTGAAGTGGGACCTCGAGAGCAAGGGGAGGACAGGTGTCATCGGAATTCGGGATTTCAGCGTTCGGGGAATCGGGGTTCTCGACGTCCAAGAGTCCTTGCATCGTGGATTCATGATCCGCAAAATCCCGAGGGAGACGTGGCAGTGTGGTACCACGAGGCTCATAGGAGGACAGGTGACATGCTGTCGGAGTTCAAGGTTCAGGGTTTTGTGTTGCATGGGACCTGCGGGAAGACTACCGCCGATTTCCCGATAGAGAAACCTCCAACCTGTGTGAGTCTGACCGTTGACTCTCAGACTTCGGGGTTCGGGGATTTGAATTGCACGAGATCGTGCACACAAGGTTCACGATATCGCGAGACCCGATCTCCTGATTTCCGAATAGTGTTCTGTGGGTGACAGGAACTCCCGGGGGAGTTGAAGAGCATTGACTCTTCAGGCCCGTGGGAAACAGAAGGTCCTGGTGAAGTGGCTCGCTCGGTGAGGGGCAGTTTGCGTCACAAATCTTTGACTAGTCGACATGGATAGGCTCAACATCTGATGGAGCCCAGCTCCAACTCATTAAGGGAAAAGGCGTCATGGAACACACGACATCCATGATGTACGTGGAAATAAAAAATGAAGAAGCCTTCCTACTCATCCTCTGCGCTCGATATTCTGTAATCCGACTGGTCAGACTATCTGACAATAATTTGGCCCAGTCGAAGGAACAACCTTCTGTGACTGTATGCATCAAAGGCACCCATGGGAGGAAAAAATGTGTGGTGTCTTCCCTCCCATACAATCTATAGGTCATCATTGCTATGTATTTTAACTTTGGTTCCAAAGAAGATATCGAATAAACTTCATTGTTATCTTCCCTGAACTTCGCGGGGTGTGAAACCCAATCCTTGATCAAATGAAATAAGCTTTTTCCGTATTGCTCACATTCCTTTTGTTTAAAATCCTCCAGAAACTTGGCATTGTATGTGAAGTTTGACATGGGTGGAAACTTGTACATAGCCTGTAAGTTTTCTGGTCTAAAGGTCCCAACAGTGAACTTCTGCTCGTTGATTATGGTTCTAGTCGGGATATCTACATGATCTAGCACCCATCGGATCATGTCATAGTAAGGAAGAAGATGTGGTCTGGTCGCTACTTTGTGCATCTCTACTTGGACAACGATCTTGTATTTGGTGGTCAAGTCGTCTTTCTCGTTGTCACTGGAATCATCAGAACAGTTCACCAGATCATATTGCAGAACCTCAGAGATGTATGACCAGGTTCGTATAGAATCAACGCTTCGTGGTGAATTATCAAAAACATTATCAAAGCCTTGTCCTGAAATCTCAGCGCCTACCTTGGACGCTTTTCACGGGGCCATGACAGAGGATTTTGACTTATCTCTCCTGTAATAAAAATGTGTATACATACAAAAGTCATCTTGCTGAGAAAAACTTCTCTGCGCAGGATAGAAATGAGATTTATGAATAGAACAGAAAGAAAAAGATCTATATCTTCGACCATTTAAAACCTCGACATCCTTATGAACAGAAAGGTCAAATCATTTTTAGAGACAAATTTAGCAATAAAAACCATATCCTTACTTGTCGCTTCACCTCATTTCCAATTAATTCCATAGATTTTGACGGTTCATGACACAAGTTGGCGCAAGGAAAATTTAAATTTACCTCGTAGACTGTGCATATTATTATTTGCATTGAACACTGATTAAGCTGGCTTAGCTTCTTTAATTAATCTTTCTTAAACTTTAATAAACCTTTTGGCATTCGTTGTATCTGGAGTTTTCACTCTAACCTTAAGAGCCTCTAAAACCCGAGATTGTGATGATTAGATTTAGTTAAGCAAGGACGTAAAGAAGATTAACTGTTTAATTAATCATGTTTTAATTTATATCGTGACTTCGTGACTCGGGGCTTTGAAGGTATAGTTTTCGGGAGGAGCATAAGCCACGTCGCGAAATCCCAAGATCACGATGATGTGATCTATTTAAACCAGAAGGTAAACTGGATTAAGTGTTTTAATTAATTAATATTTGAGCAATATCGCGACTTCGCCACTCGGGGTTTCAAAGGCATAGTTTCTGGGAGGAACATATGTCGAGTCGCGAAATCCAGAGAGACTTTAACCATGGTCAAAACTAATCACCCCTGACACTAACCCAAGTTACTTATGTAAAAGTCTCGTGGCTTCACCTATCATAGTTATGACGATAATGTTTTTGGAGAGAGCGAACGCCGAGACACGAAATCCCGACAACACTTGACTGGGGTTTAAAGAATTTTACTCTCAGCTTTCACCTGAGGTAAGATTTTAAAACTTTTCGCAACCTCGCACATCGTGGCTTGTAAATATTATGACTTGTAACTCCCGAAGCACGATATCCTTAGGTACAAAAAGTAAAAATTTTCATTTAACGATAAAAAGTGGTGACTTATGAAACATAACATCCTTCACTATTTCGCATGTCAGGACTACTGAGATTTTTAATTGGTAAATGTCACGAAGTGAAAGAGAACTTAAAGACCAACATTTGACTTTAAAAATTACATTTAAACCAATTGAAAAAGGTGGCTCCAACATAGGCTCCAACTAGGGATGTCGTCTTCTTGCAAGACGGGAAGAATAGTAGACCACGTGCCTGTATTGGGTAAATGGAGTCAATGGCTTTATTCTAGCGAAACTGTTCCTAGGATAAGGATACACAGGGAAACAAAGATTTCATCTTTTACTTGTGCAAATCTTTTCAAAACTCAAATACGTTTCACATTTAGTTGCAGTCCCTTTCAAGACTTTCTCTTTCTCTTTACTGAATTTAGGTCTGCATTAGGACAATCAAGATAGTCCTAGGAAATCCAACAAATCTTGTGGCTTTTGGTTTGCATCAAACGAATTTTATTACATGTTTTTAATCGAGGAGCCATGTTTGAACTTAGGATGTAGATCCGGTTTCAAGAAAAAATGGTTACCAGAGTAGAGTGAGATTCATGTATAACAACCTTACAAATATCTCAGACACTGCTTCACTACCAGTGGGCCTGTTCAGTACCCCGGTGAAGTTATCTTTCCCTTTTTACTGAATTTCCTTTCACCACTTCGAAATATATTTTTGCATTTAAATGCGGAGATGAGGGAAATCATTTCTGAATTTCCTTTCATCGTCTTTTTGGACTAGATGGACAATTAAATATGACTTTCCTTTCACTATCTGTCTTATAACTTACTTTTTGGAACACGAAGTGAGAGAAATCAGTTTGTATGAGGGATGATATCTGCGTAATATTTTGCAATGGAGGTCTATCAACTTACTTTGATTACTCGGTACCAGCCCTCTCTTAACTCTCACCACACCTTAGCCCGCAGGGAAAAGGGGAAAAAATTATTTCTAGGGGTCTTCCTTCGAGCAAGCCTCAATCTTTTGAAACTGTTGAAAAACCTAGAATAGTCAGGATCAACCTATGCATCATTTTGTTTAGTAAGAGATTGAGGAGTCGTGAAGACCAACTTACTTTCCGAAATTTGCTTTGCAGCTTTCAAAGTTAATGCGTCATCTCTTCTTCCCATGTATGAAAACCCGGGAAGATGCTTAGCTTTTCAAGAAGGTAAATTCGAGAACAGAAAGAAGGGTGACAGATAGAGATATGTAAATTGAAAGACAAGGGTAAAAAATTACAACCGACTCTTGAAATCCCTTTTCGGAGAGGATTTATTTTCTCTGCTTATTTTCACTACCTCCTATCTTTATTTTAAGTGAAAATTCTTAGGACCCAGAGCGAGTAGTTGTTCTTTTTTAATAAACATTCAAGCGAAAACATTATATTCATGAGACCATTGCGACGTTCTGAAAATCTTTGTTAGAATAATAAAATTCTCAGGAATTCATACCTTTACCTTACCATTTTAAAATAACAGAAAACCTTTTCTATCACCTGTTTTGGCGAATTTATTTTCCGATATAGGACCTTATGTTTACCCTTTTTGTTCGTTTGGGCTACAAACTGGAATCCTGAAAGGGAAAAATGCGAAAAGTATTAGGTATATATATATATATTGTATTGAAAATTCCATATTTCTATTTCTACAAAAATCACTGACTTGATTAATTATTGGTGAAAGTGCACTTACCAAAAAGAAATTATGAAAAAAAAAAAAAAAACTGGTATATTACAGTGGGAATTTTTGGGGAACTAGTTATTGAATATAATGTTTTAAATAATGCCCGTTGACAGGGGCGTTGAATATTTTATTGTCCAAATTTTCTAATAGAAATGAATTCTTTCCTTCAGGAACTGCGACTCTAAATGGTTCATACCAAATATGATCAAATTTACCGTGTTTCGCTGAGTCTTCCTTCCTATCATCCCATATCAAGACCAAATCACCCGGGAAAAACTCTATGTCTTTTGTCTTATGGTCAAATAACGTTTTCATATCATCTTGGTATTTCTGCAACCTTTCGTCTACTTTGACCCTGTGTTGTTCCACTTCAATTAGCTGATTTATCCTTCTGGTAACATGATTCAGTTCTTCTTTCTCATCTTTCCATAATTTCATCATGGGGAGCGCTATATTTATCAGTAATACCACGTCGGTCCCGTACACCAATTGGAAAGGTGAGGTTTTTCGTGCCTATCTGATTCGCCCATAAGGCGTATTTCAAATGCACGTGCCAAGATTTTTTATTATCGTCCAACACTTTCTTAATTACATTTATCAAACTCTTGTTTGAAGACTCGGCTAGTCCATTTCCTTGGGGATAATGCGTTATGGAATGACCAAGTACAATATTGTATTTCTGGCAAAAGATGATCATAGCCATAGATTTGAAAGCCTGGGCATTATCCGTGACTATTTTTCAAGGGCAGCCGAATCTAGATAAAATGTTGTATTCCAATAAGTCTATTACCACCGAATCTATTGCCCTTCTGGTTGGAATAGCCTCCACCCATTTAGTGAAGTAATCTGTGGTAGTCAAGATCCATTTGTGTTGAGCACTAGAATGGGGGTTGATTTCGCATATAAAATCTAGTCCCCATTGTTGGAAAGGGGCTTTCGTTTTGACCGACACCAATGGTAGCGTTGGGATTTTATGCTTGCCTGTGAACAATTGGCATGGGTTACAGGGTCTGACTTTGGCATTTACATCTGAGAAAATTTTTGGCCAATAATACCTTGCCCTCAAGATCTTATAAGCTGTCGCCCTCCAAGCGTGGTGTCCCCCACAGACTCCTTCGTGAAATTCACTTATCACCCTCTTTGTTTCTGATTCGACTAAACAGACCAACATGAAACCTAGTGGGTCCTTCCAATATAATTGATTATCGGATATACAGTATTTGACCGCATGTAATTTTAGCGTTCTCGCTTTGGATGGGGGTAAATCACTTGGGCATTTCAATGTCGTCAGATATGACACTATGTTTTTGTACCAGTCTGATGAGACAAACTTCTCTTTGATTTTGATTGCGCTTGTTGTCTCAACAAACTCGTTCATGTCCACACCTTCTTCATATCCCTGTAGGTCATTTATACTGAGAGCTCTGAAATTTGATTCTGCTAAGAGTTTGTCCAAACCTTGTCCTTTTACCAATTTTGTTGGTTTTATTTCCAGGTCGAATTCTTGAATTTTGGCAAGCCATCATCCCCTTTCTCCATCATTGTTAGATTGAACCAAAATATCCTTTACAAAACTGGTAGGTACATACACAATTATCTTGGAATGCAGCACATAGGTTCTGAATTCTTTAAACGCCTTCACCATAGCATACACTTGCTTTTCCATTATATCGTATTTAATTTCTGCATCTTTGAGACTCTTGCTAAAAAAAGATACCGGCTGTTCAAAACCTTCTTTGTTTTTTTGGAGGAGTACCACGACGATTGTGTGTTTGGAGGCGAACGAGAAAATAAGAAAATATTTTAGATAATCAGGGCTTGCTAGTATAGGTGCCTCACTTATGAATTTCTTGATGTGTGCAAACGTCGCTTTGGCTTCTGCTATCCATTTCACTTCGTTGTTTTTCTTTAGCATATATGTGATCAATTTCACGATTTCAACAAAGTTCGGAACAAATCTCCTCAAAAAAATTATTTTTCCTAAAAACGACTGAATTTCTTTTACATTCCTAGGAATATTTATAGTATTTATAGCCTCAACTCTTTTAGGATCAATTTTAATACCGTCTTGAGATAAAATATGGCCCAAGAGTTTTCCTTCTTGCATGGTAAAGTGGGACTTTTTGGGATTCAAAGACAGACCAAACTTACGACATTTCTCAAACGTCTTCTTGAGATGTACGAGATGATCTTCATCAGATTTAGAAAAAACAGTTAGATCATCAAGATAAATGACCACAAATTTATCCTTTTCGCCGATGAAAGGAATGTCCATGGAATGTTGGAAAGTAGCACCTGCATTCATTAGACCAAATGGCATTTTATCATACATAAAAGTACCCCAAGGGGTAGTGAAGGTTGTTTTCTCTTTATCTAATTCATTTACAACAATTTGATTATACCCAGAGAAACCGTCGATCATCGACATTCTATTTGCCCCAACTACCTTTTCTAAAATGTGATCCATTTTGGGTAGAGGGCAGTTATCTTTGAGGGAGGACTTATTCAGATTCCTAAAATCGACACACAGTCTAATCTCCACACTCTTCTTTCTGACCGAGACCAGGTTTGCTACCTAATCGAAATATCTCAGAGGTACTATTATTTTTGCATCCAAGAGATTTTTAACTTCATTTTCAACCACATGCAATAAATTAGGGTTGATCTGTCTGAGTTTTTGTCGAAAGGGTTTGACACCAGGTTTTAGGGGTATCTTGTGTTCTATTAAAACAATGTCGTAGGTTCTCAACTCTTCATAAGACCAAGCGAAAACATCTTTATACTGTCCGAGCAAGTCTTTATACTTGCTTTTTACCTCAGGAGGAAGGTACTTTGATATTTTTACCATCCTAGGTTCTTTTTTGCTCCCTACATTGTAGTCTTAAACCTCCTCTGGTTGGGGTTGTAGGGTGGATTTCAAGGGCATGTCATTCTGATCGAACAGTCTCTCCAGGGGAATTAGTCCTTTCGGAATCTGATTGTTCTTTAGAACCAACATGTGATGATTTTCAATCTTTTCCTGGAACTCTTGAGGGTCTTCTCCTTCTTGCATGATCTATATGTGATCATTTTGATTATGTTGATCAATGTGAGTTTCAGAGAAGTCACCCACTGCTTCGAGGAATTTCCTAATCTGTTCGTCATCCTCGAAAACCTGCTAGTGTTGTATGTTGTTCAGGATGGATGGTCTCTGCCTTACCTCTATGTGGTATTTTAATTTAAAATCTGTAGGGGAGAGTGAAAGTCGAGGCTGCCTTGGCTAATGAATCAGCATGTAAATTTTTGGTGCGTGGGATGAAGTGGATATTTATAGATGAGAAGAAATTTTCCATTAGATCCCAGGCACAATTTCTGTACGATCTCAATCTTAGGTGCTTGGCCTAGTATTGTAGATTTATCTGTTTAACTATCAACTCTGCGTCTCCATATACTTCTAGGTTCTTTATGTTCAGCTTCCTGGCAGCTTCCAATCCTAATATTAAGGCTTCATACTCACATACATTGTTGGTGTAGTCTATATCCCATTGAATCCTGTAAGAGAAGGGGACAACAAATTTATTTTCAGGTGCGACAAAAAGTACCCCTGCACCTGCTCCTTCACATGACAGGGCGCCATCAAAAAACATTTTCTAGATCCCAGTGCTATGCATAATTTCTGATTCTTTCTCATCTATGTAATTTTATTTTGCGCAGTTATCTATACCATCATCAAAAGACAAATTACAATTTCCCAGATCTTGATCAGCAATGTAAATAGGAAAATTGTTAGGATTCTGAGGATCACTCACTATATAGGCTAACCTTGTTTCTCTGTATAACCGAGTAAGTTGTCCACCAAACACAGGAATTGTTGCGTAAGTCATGTCCAGTTGGAGGGACCCCCCAAGTTTGGCTCCCCATAAACTTGATAGCAGTAAGCCATACTTTGGGGGGTTATCAACAATAACTACATCCATCAGGATGCTTTTGACTGGGATCTGTGCAAGGGTGACTACTAAATCTTTTATCATACCCATGCACTTAACTCTTCTTGAATCGAAAGATTAGAGATCTCCGTAAGGCCTGGTGATATCAAGGCCTAATCTATCCATAATAGTCTTGGGCATCACATTATGTGAAGCTCCAGAGTCTAGCATGCAGTTATGCAACAATCGATCATGCACATTTAGGGTGATATAGAAAGGAGCGACGATGTCTCGGGCACCCTTGAAATGTGGACCAAAAGTGATATTGAGCTTATCATCTTCCAATTTTATCACGTTTGATTGACTTTCTTGATCCGAACAACCTATCACTTTGGTTATCTTCTTACGATATGCAGGATTATTTGTTAATTCAACCAGAGGGATCGGTATTTTGATCCTATTTATCTCATTTTCAAAACTAAAACTGCCACTACCTTTGTCCATTTCTCTGGTTGAAATCTCAGACTCTCTCTTCTTCAACTTATTTGTCTGAGCTGATTTATTACTCGTGAGTTTATTTATCGGTGTGGGTGCCTCTGCTGTCTTGATTTCCCTTGTTTGAGTCTCAACCTCCTTGGTTTTAGGATCCAATAAGTCTACCCCTTTTATTTTGTTAGTATATGTTTCGGTCTCTTTTGGGGCTGGCACGTATTCTTCACCTCTAGGGAGGATTTACTTTCGATGAGAAATCAACGCAGATTTGTTTTTAGACCTCAGGTTATATCTAGGTTGAACTTTGGCCATTATTGAATCAATTACTTCTTGATAGTCATGGACATCTATAATGTTTATGTCATCATTTGTACCTGAGGGTTGCTGTGTGTTTAAAGACTTCTCATAATCTTCTTTAGTTACATAAGGCTGAGTGCAGTTGTCACCCAAATTTGTCACATCTTCTTCCAGACCCTTGAAATCTTCCAGGTCATATCCTCCTATAAAATTTTCATTTTTTAAAGGGGTTTGAATTTTCTGATCTTCATTTTTAGTCTTTCTTTGTTGATTTTGAAGATTGGGGTTTCTCCTGAATTCCCTTTTAATGAAAGGATCGAACTTAGATTGATCCATCTCCATCCTAGAAATTTTAATTGACAATTCCTTAATTACCCTAGCCATATCATATATTTTGTCGTCTGTGGATCTATTAGACCCTGAGGGTACAACTTGTTCCCTGAAATGTCTAGTTTCTCGGTTTCCCATTTCTACCTTAGCTTTCAACTTGCTAGAAGCCATCATGTTAGATTTGATTTCCACAACATCATCCTGCATTTGGGTTAGGGTAGCCCCTCTTATTTCTCTTAAGAGAAGGGCGAAATTGGGTTCGAAAGCTCCCACGAAGGTTACTTTGGCTGCAGATTGGGATGGTTTAACTTCGGCTGGGATTTTATTATACATCTTATTAAATCTTTGAATAAATTCCATAACTGTTTCCGAATTCTTTTTCTTTAAAGATCTGAACTCGGTCAAATAATACAAGTGGTCTTTCATTTCACCCCATTGTCTAAGGAAGGCATCTTCTAGGGCATCATAGGATAATATAGATCCTGCAAATAGGCTTTGAAACCAGGTTCATAACTATCCTTCGAAATCTTGAACAAACAACCTCGAATACACGTCTTCGTGCTCGAGACCTAGGATATCCGTGAACTGATCAAAAAAGTTTATATGTTCGGTTGCGGTCAATTTTCCTTCTCCTGTAAATTTAGGTAGGTTTTTTATATAATTTTTAGGAAGGTCATGAAGAGGGACATGTAGAACCAAAGGCACATATCTTGTAGCCACTTTAGTGAAGACCCTGGGAGGGGGAAGAGGCCCTTGGCCTCCTAGTCCTCCTCCTGGAGCCCCACCACCTCCTAAAAACCCACCACCTTCGAAAACCCCTCCACCTCCTCCTCTGGCGGCTAGCATCGGTACTACTATATAGGGAAATGGTGTATTGTATAGAGGTTTTTGGAAAACCAAAAGCGAATCTTTAGCTTCTTCGTGAGACGACAAAACCAAAGATGGGTGATAAGTGATGCGAGGACTTGGATTTTTGGATTTTCAAGAAATGTAATCAGGGGAATCCACAGGCGTGTAATCTGAGTGTAAGGTATACTCTCCAAGATCTGGTGAGGTCATGAGATCTAACTGAAAATTTGGCGGGATATCGATCTCTGATAAATCCACTGCAGAGATTTTACCTCTGTATACGTCAGAGGTTATCGAAAGGGTTTCACTTTTAGTCTCAAAGAGAGCTAAAATTGGATTGGTGGTTTTGGGAGGGGAACTATGCGAAGTTGAAGGTTCAAACAAACTCTTGATCTTGGGTTGTGGGTACTTAAGCTGATAGACTACTGTAGTTGGCTTAAGGGAACCTCTAATTTTCAGTATCTTTTCTGGATCAAAAACAGGCGTGGTCTGTTTGCCCTCTTGGTTTTGTCTGGTATTCCTTCGACCAGATTCCAGCTTATTTAACGTGGAGTCACCAAGTGAAAGATAAGAAAATCCTTTAAAGGGTTTTTACTCTTTGTTCACTATCAAAGGGCGAAACTTGTGAGAATGTCGTTCTTCCCAAGGAAAAGGTTTCGTAACTTCATTCCCCGGCAATGACACCAAAAAGATGTTGTTCCAGAGTCTGTACCTAAGTCTTAGAAGGTACAGTGTCTAGGCATTTGAAAGTGAGTGAAGAGTAATAAAGGGGAGAGAATCAACCTTTGAGAAAGGAAGCTAAGGTATATTTCTGGGTTGTCGTTGTCTAGCCTCCAACTGTTCCTAGATGTTTATATCCCTCTCAATCGAAATCCACGGACTCTCAAGTTCTACCCGGGTATGGATTTTTTAAGAATAGTATCGAAAAGGTTCAAAGTGATATGTGTTTGGTCTGATAAACTAGGCTCAATGTTAGGCTGTCTTACAACGGGGACAGTCATAGAGGAACAGTGAAAGTAAAGGAAATTTCAAAGTTTTATATGTTATCTCAATTCGATCGTATAAAAGAGAACTATCCGATTTAATGTTAAAGATAAATTACAAAACAAAGGCCTTTTCCCGTAACTGTGTTATCTAGTAAATAATTGATGTGTGTGAAAATGTGAGAAAAACATAAAGTTGTTTATAATACGAGGCTCGTATCAAGGGAGAATCTCGCCCTGTAAACAGAAGAAGAAAAAGGTGAGAAGAAATCTGATGAATGTATAAAATATGAAAATCTAATAAGTCCAAAGGTCTTGTACCTGCTGATAGCCAATACAGAGGAAAAACTATAAACTATATAGATAATTAAAATTAATCACCACAATAGAGGTTTTACTAAATTGTAGTGTAACATTCATCAAACATATATGTGTGAAATGAAATTGAACAAGAAATCAGAGAGGAAACAAACTTATAACACAGTCTTGACAGAATCAGGAGTCTTCGGATTGCTTTGTATTAATATTCAAAAAGTAGAGTCTCTATTACAAACCACCAAAATAGTTCCAACCCTTTTTCTTTCTTCAAAATGTATATTTATACAAATTTATATATGCTGGAATCTCAATCGTTCTAGAGGTTTTCGATTACAACAAAGGAGTTCAAACGTTTCAATTCTTTATCTCTGTCCTCATTTGGTACCAGAAACTTGCCTCTTCACATTCTTTGTGCAAATGACATTCTTTGTGCAAATGACACACTTTTCCACCAACTATGATATCAACTTAGAAGGTTCTGCTTGATTATTGGCCTCAAAAGAATAAAAATCTTTCACCAATAATGACAACTTTCCTTCCACCTATTGGTCTTTGGTGCTGATAGAACATAATAGTATACTCGGTTTAATTAACCATTTATCTATTTGAACTATGTCCTTCTGGGTTATTTGTGATATTTCGGCTAATTCTCTTTCTTCATTTTCCTTGATATTTAGCAGATATTTGGCTGTATTGATTTGGCCCAGTATCTCAATGCTACTTTCACCATCAGAACCCAACCAAATCCCATTTAACAAACCAAAAGTTTCTTCACAATATTTTCTTACCTCCTTAGCTTGTTGTCTACCTTAAGATATGTTATGCTCCCATTCTTTCAACAAGATGTTTCCTCTGGTCTGCTCTGGGATGGGAAAACTGGAACTACTGCCTGTTTCCCTTCTCGTCGTGGCTATAATAGCCTCTTGGAAAGCAACCCAACCTGCCCCATCTTCCCTTTCTCTGAGAGAGAGGTTCTCCAATACATTATCAATGAGTTGGCAGTTGCTTTGAATCATTTCTACTTTAACAAGTAGACCTTGCTGCATTGTCGATAACCTTTTTTTGATTTCTATTGCTTGGGATTGAAATATCCCGATATCGATTACCTGGGCTCGACGAACTCTAATTTGGACCATAGCTTCTCTATCAATTTTCCTTGCTGGCCTATTTGTATCTGACTTGTCTGAGACATCAGTTGTGTCTATTCAATATCGGCTTTTAGCTGCTCGATTTCTTTTTCATCATCTATTCTAGCTTGCTCTAAAGTTGTATTCGCTTGATCTTTGGCAACGGCCTCTGCTGTCGCTAGTTTAGCCTCTAATGTCTTGAACAAACAATTTTTTCGCTTCAGCTGATTCTTTAGGGTCCCGATTGAATATTGGTTTTCCGTAGCAAAAGCTCCCAATGTTCCTACTATTTGCGTTGCAAATTATTCTTTTTTCATAGTTCTCCCATCGGTTAAGATTTTAAATTTTTTAGATACAGTACCTGCCTCTTGGTAAAGTTCTTGTCTCACGACAACCTTTCTCTTCTTATAAAATAAGAATTTATTCGGAGGTAGTTCTTCCACTTTTATGGGTGTTAATTCTTCACCAAAAATCCAACCTGCGTCTGGTATTCCCTTTGTGGACTGCAGGGGGGTAATAGAAACGATGGGATTGCTGAATTGTTTAGATGCTTTCCCTGGAGTAATGACCGAGGTTGGATCTCTTGGAGGATTGGAAGTCTCGGCTTCCTATTTCAGACCCCGAATTTTCTCCTTCTGGTCCTGGTGTTCTTCTTAGTCGGGTGTTGAATCTTTGGAGCCTTCGGCTTCTATTTGTTGCACCTCTCCGGTCGTTGGATTCTCACCCCTTAATATCGGGGGAAGGTAGCTTCGCCTATGTTCTTGGAATTTGAAAACATCAGCCCTCTCTTCGGGTGACAGGGCTTGTATCCGAGCTAGAACCTCGGCATAAGATCTCGTGCCTCAGAAAATATCATCATGAGGCGAATTGATCCGAAATTTTTACTTGATCTTTAACCATTACTTGCATGTGAATTTTTTTTAATTGTTAACCATCTTTATGAATGAAAAATTAAAGAACATTCATCAATCACATAAACATGTAAGCATACTATCTATGAACAAAAATTGGTAACAGAGTTCACCAGACTTCCTGGCTACCTCTCTGGGCCACTTTCCAAATGGGAAGGTCGATAGATTAAGTATTCAAATGCTTACAAAGTGAGTTCTGATTTCTGTCTGTCATATACAATAACAGACTACAACAACAGTTGCAAGATGAAATTATGAGACTTTTAAGTATAAACATGGATACCTTTCTATGTATTTGGAAGGTTCTGTGAGCACTTTTTTGTCTAGATGCCTGAATGCAAAAACTGAAGCTCGATCTGGAATCCTTGCGAAAAATCGAGACTTTTGAGTATAAACTTGATATATTTCAGAAACTGGAATTTGAATGCCCTTCTTGGCACTATTCCCAATATGCTCCTGATTGTACAATCCGTACGGCCTTGGGATGCGTTCTAATTCTGTACCACCTCGAACTACGTGAAAATATCACCTCGGTCTGTGTGCAAATTCACTTCGGTCACTGTGCAACATCACCTCGATCTGTGCACCTGTCTCTGCCTACATCAAAACTCATTCTCCCTCAGGATGCATGCCCATGCTTCATTTAAATAATGAAATCAAAACCCAAAAAGGGGCGTGAGCCATGGGCCACGCGCCCACCCAAATCCCGTTCAAATCGGCATCTTTTAAGGTTTTCGCGCCATCAATGGCCACATCTCAAAGCGATGGTGCGTTGGTAGTTGTGGTTGTTATGGGGGTGGGAGTCCCAGGGTCAAACCCGCGGGCTTCTCCTCCATGCACATATAACTGGTGTTTTTTTATAACATATTTGATATATGGCATGGTTGCGTGCAATATGGTTTTAATACATATGATATGGTTTAATATATATGTGCACGATATGGTTTTAATACATATGATATGGTTTAATATATATGTTTTGGGTGCACTATGTTTTAAACATATGGTATGGTATTACATATGTTTTAAACATATGTGTTATATGATTTTAATACCCATTATATTATATGGTGCATTTGGCTATGGTTTGACATTTGGTTTTAATATTATATCACATTTGGATTTATGTTATGGTTTTAATACCAAGGGGGCCTCAGTGTTGGCAAGGTCAAGGGCTAAGCCCTTGACACCCTCTTTTTTTTTTCTCAACCATTTCTAACCATATCTTTGATCATTTTAACCCATTTATAACCATTTTTTATGAAACTTCCATTGCTCATATCCTGAAACGAACGTCACCGAAAAACTGCTGATGAGCTCTTCCACTTTGTAAGCTTTACTTTTCCATTTGAATACTTTAAATCTATCGAATTTTGAGATGATCCACCTGGATCAAACCTTCCCACTGGAAAGATTTTTGGCCACAAAAAGTATGAAATCATTCAGAAAATAAGTGAGAGTATAATTCCCTCACTCTTCCGATCTCTATCCACCTTGCTTTGCTTGGATGCATTCCTTTTAACCCCACTCGAAGAAACTCCATGTCTCCTCTTCGTGACGATCTGACCTTCTTGTCCAATATTACATCTTCTTGAAGTTCATTTTGATACTTAGGAGCAAACTTGTCCACAGAAGGTACTTGAACCTGTACATCTTGGTCTATAATCATAGGTGGCTCATATAATTTCAAGTTTCCCACATTAACAACTAAATACATTTGCATATAAGGAGGCAATTCTAATCAGAAATCATTATTACCACTTTGTCCAAAATTGTAAAGGGTCCATACTTGATAGGTTTCAACTTTCTACCTTCACCTTGAAGTCGATCTTTGCTTATATGGAGCCATACTTGATCACCAATCCAAAAATGATGATCTATGCGATGTTTGTCATGCCTTTTTTTGTATTTGGCCTGACTTGATTCCAACTGTTCATGCACTACTTGATGAATTACCTGAATCTGTTGAATAAACCTTCGAGCTTTATCTGCATCAACCTATTCACATTCCACTGTATCTTTCCCAAAAATGAAGTCTAAAGGAGACTTCGGAAAGTACCCAAAACATGTCTCGAAAGGAGACTTTTGAGTAGAAGAGTGTATAGCTCTGTTGTAGGCATGTTGTACAAAATGCAATTGTTCATCCCAAATCTTGGGATTCTTAGCACAATACCCTCGAAGAATATGTACCACAGTCCTGTTGACCACTTTAGTTTGACCGTCCTTTTGTGGATGAAATGTTGTGCTTTTCTTCAACTTTGTGTCCATAAGTTCCCATAATGATGACCAAAATTTCCCAAGAAATCGGGAATCTCGATCAGAAATAATAGAAGTAGGAAGTCCAAAATGGACCCATACATTTTGGAAGAACAAATGAGCAGTCATCTCAGCTGTGATCTTCTTTTTACAAGGCACGAGTATACACATTTTACTGAAACGATCCACAACAACATACAGATAGTCATGTCCTTTTCTATACATTGGTAAACCTCCTACGAAATCCATTGAAACACTTTCCCATGGACGAGAAGGAACTGGAAGTGGAGTGTACAAGCCTAACTTTCTGTTACTTGGTTTGCTTGTTGCACACAT
>JZKD02S1597000.1:113836-134437 GCA_000966675.3 Picea glauca | reverse complement strand
TTTCTTAAGGCTTAACAAAATTTTACCCTAGAGAAGTTTTAGACTTAGGTTTAGATTCTGAACTGGGCGACAATTATTTAGGGAAGTTGTTTTAAGAATTTATTAAGGTGTTAAATGTCTTAGGGCCATCAAGGTTTTTTCCTTCCTCAACATCAATGCGACGTGCCCTTCAGGACGCACCACGTGCTCCAAGGGTGCCACTCGCCTCGGTTGTTTCTTTTGCACGACGTTCCCTTCAGGATGCACCACATGCTCCAAGGGTGCCACTCACTAACTTGTGTTTCTTTCGCGTGACGTGCCCTTCAGGATGCACCACGTGCTCCAACGGTGCCACTTGCCAACTTGACTGATTGGTAGACATCTATAACCCCTGGAGTCAACACTCCGCCAGGTGAACTTGTGGGAGACTAAGGGCTCTAAGGAATAAGGCCCCCGCCTTATTGCGTGCCCCTTAGAATCATCGTGAGCGACCGTCGCAGTCTGCCCTCACGGCATCGTGGATCCTCTCGAACTAGGTAATCATTAACCTACAGTTCGAGCCACGATGAGAATGCTAGTAGGCTGTGGCAGGGCTGCTATCCACACCTCTCCCACAACATCTCTGGAAATCGTGTGTGGCCCCTTTACTCCATATGTGAGTCTGGTCGGCAAGCTATCGTCAACCTGCATCATCAACAAACATGTCAGAACATGTCCACATCATAACATCAAATCAATGTAATATGACAGTAAATAAATCAACCCAAATAGCACACTCCCTGACTCAATCCGGAGTCCAAGGGGTTCCATCGATGCCTCAGCATCCTCAAGGTCCAAAAACCCTGCACACTCAGTAAAATCGAGTCAATAGCACCTGTCTATGTCAAAGTAGTAGAACATCATGTCATCTATCATAATGCATCATAGTCAAGGATATATGTTTTAATATAATAAAAGTCTAGATCACTTGCGAGCAAGTGTCCTCAAAGAATAAGTTTTCTCAGTGCGCCAGAGCGGGATGTCACAACTATAAAATATGGACATGATATTTTATAGAACATGTACAAATTATGCATTCCATACCTAGCGACATTTTGGATCGCAGGTTTTCGGTCGGGTGGGTGGGCTCAAAATTGGGCCTCCATTGTTCTGTGCCCTACAAATAACACCCCGAGTTCCATGATATACAAATTGACAAGCGCACCTGCGGACTGGCTAACTCAATATTGCCCTTCTATTGTTCTGTGTCCTCCAAACAACGCTCTAGGTTCCACGACATAGAAATTGACACACAGAGTACAGGACTGGCGGGGTGGAGATTGTCATTGTTTACAGATGCTAATCACTATGAAGTATCTAAAAAATTATTTTAGTTTTTAATTTTTCCCTGTATAACAGTATCTAAAAAATTATTTTGAATACTAAAATAGCTCTTAGTAGTGACAAATGGACACAGAGGTACGAATCAGTTGGGATTGCACTCTCCGCAATATACAAATTGACTATCGGATTCTGACATCGTCCGCTCTTCCATGTTACAGATTATGCATTCCAATGTTCGAAGCGATACAATTAGAAGGTCCGGGCCTCGCCTCCTTTGCAGACACTTTCTCACCCTGTTTTGAATCCTCCTGTTTCCCAGTTCACAAAATATGCAGCTCCAGCGTTGGCGTGTTGACATATGTTTATCTTCATCTATATAATCAGACAACGAATCCAACTGACCGTTGTTGCTTTCGATGCTTACGATACGTTTCTCCGTTATATACATCTTCCACTCTAAATTTCCGTGATCTACAATTCCATTGCTAACTACTCCATTCTTTTTCCCTTTTTTTTCTTCCCGTGTATTATGGGACTATAAAGTATGGACATGATATCTTATAGAGCATGTACTAATTCCCATGATATTTTATAGAGCATGTACAAATTTCGCATTCGATATCTAGCGACATTTTGGATCGCGGGTTCTCGGGTAGGCAGGCTCAAACTTGTACCTTCATTGTTTCGTGGCCTACAAATAGCACCCACAATTCCGTGATATACAAATTGACAAGTGAACCTGCAGAGTGGCTGACTCAACATTGCACTTCCATTGTTTTGTGTCCTCCAAACAACGCTCACAGTTCCGCGATATACAAATTGACACACAGAATGCAGGACTGGTGGGGTGGAGATTGCCATTATTTACGGATGCTAGTCCCTATGAACTATCTAACAGTTTCTAAAAAATTATTTTGAATACTAAATTAGCTCTTAGTATTGACAATTGGACACAAAGGTACGAAACAGTTTGATTTCACTCTCCGCAATATACAAATTGACTACCGGATTCCGACATCATCTGCTCTTCCGTGTTACAGATTATCCATTCAAATGTTCGGAGCGATACAATTAGAAGGTTCAGGCCTCGCCTCCTTTGCAGACACCTTCTCACCCTGTTTTGTATTCTCCTGTTGTCGGGTTCATGAAATCTACAATTCCAGCACGGTCCCTCTACCACTGCTCACAAATGTTTCAAAGTATCTTTCGGTGCCTTCCATCCACACTAACTTCCTGTGCTTCCGGCTGTCTTACCATATCCTCTTCGTTGTTACGCATATTGCACTCAAAATGTTTCGAGACATACAATTTGACCCTCGCACCCTCACCCTCAATGCTTGTACGTTGCAACCCTATTTTGTAGCTCTCTTTTTTCCCCTGCCCGCAACCTCCGTACTTTCTTACTATACGATTAGAAACCATTCATGCTAACAACTGACCATGCAGGAACCGTCAACATTGTCATTAATGGCCGAAAACCTCGAGGATATCTCCCATTATTACGCATTAAACCAAGATGCGTGGAGAGTTATTTTGTCCCTTCTTATTGTTCATCTCCAACAGGCATCCTCGTGTTGGGCCGCTCAAGAAATCTATAATGCTTAATCGCTCATTGAAATATCCAACATTGTCACATACCCACTACGACAACCTAGATTTTTTTGTCTTTTTTGTCTTTTCTTCGAGGGACAGAATCCCCAAATTTCTATGGGGCCTAGCCCAAACCATCCCTTCCCTTATCCTCTTCTATGTGATCGTAGGCTATGACCACAGGCCTTACCAAAAAGGCGCTTCCATCTTTCACATTTCAGGATTTTTGTGTGCGAGCTCTCCCCAACTCCCTGTCCCCTTGAAGTGCCGAAACCCGAAATGGGGTTAACGAGCTCCTTGGATCCCCTTTTTCCTACTCCATGCGACCACCTCGGTGAACACACGCTAACACCAAATGGCGCTACTAGAACTCGGCTTTCGAGATTCCTGTTGCAAGGAACCCTTGTTCCTTCAATCCCCGAAACTCGAAAGCCCGGTATCATCCGGATCTATGGTCCAGATCGTTAACTTGATCAATGGACCAGATTAAATCTCGACATTCTACCTTTCGGGATTTTGGCAGGGTCTTCACTCCTATTTCCCCGATCTCCAGAACCCCGTCGACTTTAAATATTTTCCACGCGTCCCTACAAATGGATGGTCTAGATTCTTTCGAGACTCCTCCTTCCTACCATAAGACCCTGTCCAGTGACCTAGGGCTCATCCACAGAGCGCGTCAGGGTTTCGTGTACAGGAATTTCGTGACTTGCGAAAACGAGGGGTCTTGCCCTTTGGTTTCTCAGGTGCCGAAACGCCGAAACTTATTCACGCTAAACTGATTCGAGGTTTCATATACCGGGATTTCACAACTGGTGAAAACGAGGGGTCTTGCCCTTTGGTTTCCCGGGTGCCGAAACGTTGAAACCTATTCACGCTAAACCGATTTGGGGTTTCGTATACCGGGATTTCACGACTGGCGAAAATAAGGGGTCTTGCCCTTTAGTCTCCCATGTGCCGAAACACCGAAACCTATTCACGCTAAATCGATTCGGGGTTTCATAGACCGGGATTTCATGACTAGCGAAAATGAGGGGTCTTGCCCTTTGGTTTCTCAGGTGCTGAAACGCCGAAACCTGAGAGAAATACTCTTTCTTGTACAAGGTTTCCAGACTCAGATCACATGATCCTTCAGAGGGTTTTGGGGTAATTATCCCTAGGCTTGGTGACCTAACTGAAAAACCTTCCTAATTCATTGAGCTATGAACTCCGTGATAGGGGTAAAGTAAACTCGTGGGTTTACTGTAACGGTAGTCTTTTCAAGGAACTCACTCCGGCTCTGCGATGCGAGGAAACTTCCCCGGAGGAGGTGCCTTTGGGAAATCAAACTAGGACATAGTGTGAGTCAAGTAGATGGAACAAATCTCAAGGGAACAGACTCGTATTCTGAACTTATTCATTCTATACATAAACCGATTATGGTCATATAAGTATAAGCATGCATCCATTATTTCTGATCAAAACACAAGGCAAACACTTCTATACATAAACCATTTATGAGCGTATAAACATGAGCATGCATCCATGATATTCAATTCAATATACAAGATATAAACACTTATCAGAAACACCAGGTATGACACGACTGCTGAGAGGGGTGCTCGTTTCCACCCAACCGTAGGCTCAGTGACTCCAGACGGATTTACCACTAGCCACCCCCGAGCTAGACCGCGATGCTTTAAGATTCAGTCTCCTACTTTCCGCTCAACGGAAGTCAAGGACGAAGGTTACTCTCTTTCTCCTCTGCTCATAACTCCCCCATATTTCCAGAGTTCCTCCGGTTTTTCTTCTGCAATCCCTGTTGCGCGTGTTCTCTTCTCTGTTTCCCCACACTTCCTTTCTTGCCTTTTTCTGCAAGATTGTGTGTGGCGCGAATTCCCCCGTCCATGGTCAGGTCTGAGAGCTTCTACGGATGGGAGGTTCACCCCCATCCCCTCATTAACTCTTGAGGAGCCTCCCCACCTACCATCCTGGCGGGTAATTCATTCCAGGGTCAGAGAGGTTCTTTCGCATTTGAGCAAGTAAAAACCAGTACGGTATTGGTTCGGTGGAAGTTAATGCAACCATTCCAGGTCCCTTCCACCACCTCTCATTAGCCATCGTGGTCTCTTTTAGCACATCCCCCCACCCAACATTCATGCAACACATAATCATAACATAATTTACATTCATCGACCTTTTATACAAAGGTTCGTCAAATCAAACATTCACATCTTTGAGTTTGCCATAATTCTTGGCCAATATAGTTATTTTTACAGACTGGGGGAAACAGGGTGTTACAATTCCCTCCCCCTTAAAGGAAAATCGTCCTCGATGTTCTATCTATCAATATGACGTGTATGTACAGAAGTAAACAAAATCGGATATGCTTGTTTCATGGCATCTTCCATTTCCCATGTAACCTCATCTGGACCAAAATGTTTCCATTGCACCTTGACCTGTGCAATGGTTCAGTTCCTAAGTGGGGTTTCCTTTCTGTCCAGTATGCATTGAGGTTCTGGCAGAAATTCCCCTTCCGGTTCCACCTGGATCATAGACCAGTCAATTATATGATTAGAATCGTGTAAATATTTCTTCAATAATAAAACATGGAAAACATTATGTGCTTTTACTGTGGGAGGAAGTGCTAGCCTATAGGCTACAGGTCCCACTCTATCTAGAACTTCAAAGGGTTCGCAATACTGAGGTGCCAACTTTGCACAAGCTCCCATCCTCAGGGAACTCTTCCCGGGCCTAACTCTGAGATATACGTGGTCTCCCTTATTGAATTCTCTTGGAGTTCTCTTTCGGTCGGCATAACTTTTCTGTCTGTTCTGAGTGACCTTTAGATTTTGTTTTATCTGAATCACTTGTTGTTCCATTTCTTTCAACATGTCGGGTCCAATAGTAATTATGTTTACTGGGTTACTCCAACTGACTGGAGTGTTGCACGGTCTACCATAGAGGACCTCGAAAGGACTCATCTTCAAGGATTATTGGTAGCCGTTATTGTAGGCAAATTCCACCAGTGGCAGGTAATCTTCCCACTTTTTAGGTTGATGCATTACATGCATTCTTAGCATGTCTTCTAATATTTGGTTCACTCTTTTGGTCTGTCCATTGGTTTGAGTATGATAGGCTGTGCTAAACAATAATTTCGTCTCTAGACCAGCCATCAAGGATTTCCAAAAGTTGGAAGTAAATTTCATGTCTCTGTTAGACACGATCTTTTTAGGCATACCATGTAGTCTGAATATCTCCTTCACGAATATGCTGGCGATATCTATTGCCTTGCAAGTCGATTCGACGGGGATAAAATGGGCGGACTTGCTCAATTTATCCACCACCACCATGATGGCGTCATTCTTCCTGGTCGAGGTTGGTAATCTGGTGATGAAATCCATGGAAATGGTTTCCCATTTCCATTCTGGGATTGGTAGAGGTTGTAATAATCTTGTTGGGTCACGGTGTTCTGCTTTAACCTATTGGCATTCTAGGGACTTAGCTAAATAGTTATCTATGCCTTTATTTAACCCAGGCCAATAGAATTGTTTCCTAGTGGCCATGATCATCTTCTAATATCCCGAGTGACCAATATATGGTCTTTTATGTAGTTCATCCATTATGAACCTCTTCAAGTCATTACAATTTGGAATATACAATCTGTTTCTGTAAGTTAGCACACCTCCATCTATCATTTGGTAGCCTTCATACTTTATCCCTGTGGGTTCTTGCTCCAGGTATGAGGTCATGGTCTGGAAGAATGTGCCTATTTATTCTGCATTCCTGACTCTTTCTTTGACATTCGTCTCGTAGGTGCTCATCGTTGCCAAGTGAATTGTTTTCATACTTCTGCTAAGGGCATCGACCACCTTATTTTCCTTTCCTTTAACATGTTTGATTTCAAAATAAAACTCGCTAAGGAGGGCCATCCACCTAGCTTGTCTGGCATTGAGCTTTGGTTGGTCAAACAGATATCACAATCCACAGTGGTCTGTTATAAGTACAAATTTTCTTCCCAGGAGGTAATGCCTCCACATTTTTAAGGTGTGCACTATGGCGGCCAGCTCTAGATCATGGGTCACATAGTTGACTTCGTGCTCATTCAATTTTTGGGATTCATAGCAGACTACACTTCCTCCTTGCATAAGGACTCCTCTGAGCCTTTCCTTACAGGCATCTGTGCACACGAGGAAGTTAGCTTCGGGATCGACGATCTTCAACATGGGTGCGTGGGTCAGTAGATGTTTTAGGGATTGAAATCTTTCTTCACATTCTTGTGTCCACGTGAATTTAGCTCCCTTCTTCTGGAGGGCAGTGATTGGACAACCAATCTTGGAGAATCCTTTTATAAACCTCCTATAGTATCCTGCTAAACCCATAAAGGATCTGATATCTGAAACGTCCTTTGGGGTAGGCCATTCCATGATAGACCTGATCTTGTCAGGGTCTACTGCTACTCCCTCTTCAGATATGACATGGCCCAAGTAGTGTATTTGCTTCTGGAAAAAGTCGCACTTGCTAAATTTGGCATAGAGATGATGTTCTCTTAGCACTTGAAGCACAAGTCTAAGATGTTCTTCATGTTCCTCTCTATTCTTGGAGTAAATTAATATATTGTCAATAAAAACTAGTACAAATTTGTCTAGGAATTTGCTGAGCACATTGTTCATCAAGCACATAAAAGTGGCAGGGGAATTGGTTAATCCAAATGGTACTACCACAAACTCATAGTGACCATATCTCATCCCGAAGGCAGTTTTGTGGATGTCTTCACCCTTGATTCAGACTTGATGGTATCCAGATCTCAAGTCAATCTTTGAGAAGATGGAAGCACCTCCCAATTGATCGAACAAGTCATCAATTCAGGGTAAGGGGTACTTGTTATTTATGGTTACCTTATTGAGTTGTCTATAATATATGCATAGTTGGAGGGTACCATCTTTATTTTTTCACAAACAGGACTAGTGCTCCCCATGGAGACACGCTGGGATGGATATAGCCTTTGTCCATCATTTATTTTAGTTGTAATTTAAGCTCAACTAGCTCGGGTGTGCTCATCCTATAGGGTGTCCTAGACACTGGCACCGCTCCTGGTGCAAGTTTTATCGAGAAGTCAATGTCCCTTCTCAGAGGTAGACCCGGTACCTCTTCCAGAAATACATCTCTATATTCTCTTAGTGTGGCGTGGTCTTCAAGGCTTGGTTTGTCATCTTCAACTGATTCCAACACCTCTATCGCATATAGTGGACATCCCTTTCTGCAATACTTTCTCATTTGAAGGGCTGATATTCGCCTCACCGAGACAGGTTTTTGGATCCCTTGAAGGGTTATCCTTCTTCCTTCTTCTCTTACACATTCTAAGGTTTTATGGTAACAATCCAATCTGGCTTTATATGTGGCTAGCCAGTCCATACCAATCAACAGGTCATATGATCCTAGGGGTAGTATGTTAAGGGTTGCTTGGGTGGGGAATTCACCCATAGTGAATTGGCAAGATGGTATGACCTTCGCTACCTTTCTTTTGGTGCCAGTGGCTAACTATACCAACCATGGCTTGGCATGTTTATGTGGCTGTAATTTACACTTATCAACAACGTTAGTGGCTATATAACTCAAATTTGAACCAGGGTCAATTAGAATAGACACTAGATGGTTGGTGATCATACCTTCCATCTCCACCACTGAAGCTTGGTGGTCAGCTTGTTTATTATCCAAGGCTGCATAAATTTGCGGCACACTCCTGGCCATGTCATTGATGGTGGTAGCTTATTGAACGTTGTAAATTCTCTGACTGTTCTGTTGTCGGTGCGGGCAGTCCCTTAGTAGATGTTCTTCTCCACAACCCCAACATTTCAAGGGTTCTTTCTTTGGGTTATCAATCTTTCCTGGGGTAGATCCAAAAGGTTTATTTCCACTTTGGGAGGGGAAATTCTGCTGGTGTACACTTCGGGTTGGGAAGCTCATCCTTGAGTCCTTTTTATAGTTTTTAAATCTTTGGGATTTAAATCCCTTTTTCTAGAATCCCGAACTATTCTTCTGCTTCTAGCCTTCACGAGGTTTTGTCCGATGCCCAAGCTGTTCATAACAATATCTTGCCTTTCAGATAGTGTCTTCTAGGGTCTTTGGCTCGTCAAACTCAATCATGTTCTGATAGTCCTTAGGTAGTCCACTGATGAATTGTTGCACCTTTTCCTTTTCTGCTTTTATATAGGGTACGTACCTCAACAACTCGAGGAATCTGCTGACATATTCCTCTATGGTGAGTTGCCCCAGCTTGAGTTCATAGAATTCTTTAGTCTTTTCGTCGAAATACTTTTCCGACAGATACTTCTTCCTGAAGTATTTCTCAAACCATTCCCAAGATAGGTCTTCTTCGTGAATCCCTTTTACCTTCTTAAGGTATTCCCACCAAATGGAATCCTTCCCATTCAGGTTGAAAGTGGCTACTCGGGCCTTCAAGTTTTTCGAGAAGTCATGGACTCTGAAATACTTCTTTAGTCCAAGCAGCCAGGCCTTCACTTCCTCTCCCTTCTTTATTTCACCGTCGAAAGAGGGTGGTTTTGCCTTCTTGAATTCTTCGAGATTATGATTTTTGGAATGATTTCGCTTCTTCCATTTTCTTCGGGAATAAGAACTCGTTCTGCTACTAGAAGATCCCTCCAAGTCCCCAGTTTCCTTTCCAGAGGAATCGTCCGACGCTTGTCCCTTATTTCTGGGGTGGACCTTTATCGAGGTGATCCTCCCAGTGTGGCCACTTAAAAGACTACGTTTTCGTATCCGAGGTGGGCTTCGATTTCTCTTTGTCTGTCGTTGGTCTGCGTGACTGGTGTCAGGTCCATGCTGCAATTATCTTTGTATGTTGGATAAACTCTGCAGTAAGATTGCATTAATTTCTATTTGCTTCTTTTGCTCTTTTATCAACCTCTCATTGTCAGCCTTGCTGCTCTGTAGTTCGACCATGAGGCTTCTCACAGTCTCAGCTAGATCTGGAGGGGTCTCTACGGCTTTCCTTTTGTCAAACTCTTCGTCTCTATTGTGGGAGCCATCCCCCACTTCGTGGTGCGTCACCATTCTATGCATCTGCAATTTCCCGCGGTTGATCGTCCGCTTGTTGTGCAAGAAAAACACGTGTTGTTAGTCAACATTATATTCATTCACAATCAACGCATAATTCATATTTTTCAAATGCATACACACAATAGAGATTTTCATTCTTAACTTCGGCTTTTAATAAAAGGGGTTAGGATAGAGAGTTACTCCTTTTAAGAGTACTTCAAATGGATTTTGTGTGTAACTCGTCCATGAGCCCAAGCAGGCCAAGTGTTGTAACCATGCTCTGATACCAATTTGTCACATACCCACCACGACAACCTAGATGTTTTTGTCTTTTTCATCTTTTCTTCGAGGGACAAAATCCCCAAATTTTTATGGGGCCTAGCGTAGACCATCCCTTCCCTTATCCTCCTCCATGTGATGATTGGATATGAACACGGGCCTTACCAAAAATGTGCTTCTATCTTTCGCGTTTTGGGATTTCTGTGTGCGAGCTCTCCCCGGATCCCTATCCCCTTGAAGTGTCGAAACCCGAAATGTGGTTAACAAGCTCCTTGGCTCCCCTTTTTCCTACTCCATGCGACCACCTCAGTGAACACACACTAACACCAAATGGCGCTACCAGAACTCGGCTTTTGAGATTCATGTTGCAGGGAACCCTTGTTCCTTCAATCCCCAAAACCCGAAAGCCCGGTATCATCTAGATCTATGGTCTAGATCGTTGACTTGATCAACGACCCAAATTAAATCCCAACATTCTACCTTTCAAGATTTTGGCAGGGTCTTCACTCCTATTTCCCTGATCTCCAGAACCCCGACGACTTTAGATCTTCACCACACGTCCCTACAAATGGACGGTCCAGATTCTTTCGAGACTCCTCCTTAGTACCACAAGAACCTGTATGGTGACCTAGGGCTCATCCACAGAGGGCGTCGGGGTTTTGTGTACCGGTATTTCACGACTTGCGAAAACGAGGGGTCTTTCCCTTTGGTTTCCCGGGTGTCGAAACACTAAAACTTATTCACGCTAAACCGATTTGGGGTTTCGTATACTGTGATTTCATGACTGGTGAAAATGAGGGGTATTTCCCTTTGGTTTACCGGGTGCTGAAACGTCGAAACTTATTCACGCTAAACGGATTCGGGGTTTCGTATACCGGGATTTTGCGACTAGAGAAAACGAGGGGTCTTGCCCTTTGGTCTCCCGGGTGCCGAAACGCCGAAACCTATTCACGCTAAACCGATTTGGGGTTTCATAGACCGGGATTTCACGATTGGCGAAAACGAGGGGTCTTGCCCTTTGGTTTCCCGGGTGCCAAAACGTCGAAACCTGAGAGAACTACTCTTTCTTGTACAAGGTTTACAGACTCAGATCACATGATCCTTCAGAGGGTTCTGGGGTAATTATCCCTAGGCTTGGTGACCTGACTGAAAATCCTTCCTAATTCTCTGAGCTATGAACTCTGTGACAGGAGTAAAGTAAACTCGTGGGTTTACTATAACGATAGTCTTTTCAAGGAACTCACTCTGGCTCTGGGATGCGAGGAAACTTCCCGGGAGGAGGTGCCTTCGGGAAATCAAACTAGGACATAGCGTGAGTCAAGTAGATGGAACAAATCTCAAGGGAATCAAATCGTATTCTGAAGTTATTCATTCTATACATAAACCGATTATGGTCATATAAGTATAATCATGCATCCATTATTTCCGATCAAAACACAAGGCAAACACTTCTATACATAAACCATTTATGAGCGTATAAACATGAACATGCGTCTAGGATATTCAATTCAAGATACAATATATACACACTTATCATAAACACCAGGTGTGACGCGACTTCTGAGAGGGGTGCTCGTTTCCACCCAACCGTAGGCTCAGTGACTCCAGACGGATTTACCACTAGCCACCCTCGAGCTAGACCTCGATGCTTTAAGATTCAGTCTCCTACTTTCCGCTCAACGGAAGTCAAGGACGAAGGTTACTCTCCTTCTCCTCTGCTCAAAACTCCCCCGTATTTCCAGAGTTCCTCCGATTTTTCTTCCGCGATCCCTGTCGCGCGTGTTCTCTTCTATGCTTTCCCACACTTCCTTTCTTTCCTTTTTCTGCAAGATTGCCTGTGGCACGAATTCCCCCGTCTGTGATCAGGTCTGAGAGCTTCTACGGATGGGTGGTTTGCCCCCATCCCCTCATTAACTCTTGAGGAGCCTCCCCACCTACCATCCTGGCGGGTAATTCATTCCAGGGTCAGAGAGTTGCTTTGGTCTTTGAGCAAGTAAAAACCAGTACGGTATTGGTTCGATGGAAGTTAATGCAACCATTCTAGGTCCCTTCCACCACCTCTCATTATCCATCGTGGTATCTTTTAGTACATCTCCCCTCCCAACAGTCATGCAACACATAATCATAACACAATTTACATTCATCAACCTTTTATACAAAGGTCTGTCAAATCAAACATTCACATCTTTGAGTTTTCCATAGTTCTTGGCCAATATAGTTATTTTTACAGACTGGGGGAAACAGGGTGTTACAAACGTGTTGACATTTCTATGTATGTAATTAGTATTGTTTAATGTTAACAACGCATCATGCAACAACCCTCCAAATTGTCATTAATCAACGAAAATCTCGAGGACATCTCCCATTCACACGCTTTCGACCAAAATTTGCGCAGGGTTATATTATCCCTTCCAACTTTTCATTTCATTCATCGGCTGGAACAAATAAATGTTCTTGTAGAATTATGGCACCAGGTCGACAACAGTTTTGTGGAGATACAGTAAATATGTTCGCACAAGAGGACCAGAGCTTTCAGTGGTCCAAGGCATACTTTTACTATTCATCCCGTTCCGCCCAAAACAAAGTGATTTGGACCTCTGGTATCGCTTGTGCAAGCTGCGTTCCTGAGGTTTTTGAATCTAAGGAGGTGGTCTCTTGGTGCGCCAAAAAATATATTCCAGGCCAAATAATTATTCCACTACACGACCATTCTCCTGTTTCTTTGTCGCCTCGACTCTTCCGCGAGATGTTAAAATTGTCGAACCCAACATTGACGTTCAGAGGACAAGACTGCAAACAGTTTCTATAAAAACATAATAACGGGTTGGACATCTTAGAGGACTTCCTCGAAGACCCGACAACAATTCCTAAAGATATCACAAGGCTGTAGGTAAGTTCCTTTAGAAATACATTTCGGGAAATTGCTTGGCTGGTTACAAGAATAACGGGACATGCATCCACAACAAGCATTTCCCATATAATTATTTGTATTTTGTATTTCACAGTCAAGGAACAATACATTTTCGATTGGGGGAAGCTAATTTTGATTGAGCTCTGCTCCCAGTTGTCATGATTCAAAGAATCAAATAAATTTTATATGTCATCCTACTTGATTTTTGCAATTGTGTATTGTTGTCCATTTCCAAAACTTTCTCTTTCCAATAAAATAAACTGTGGATTCGACCCAGTAACATTCTAGCACGAGGCACTGTGGATACATAAGGCCTCCCATTGTTTTTATGAAGTTTTTAATGGCTTTGTCTCAGTTTTCAAAGATTTATTGTTAGGCAAGGATGCTCTGCGGATGTCTGGCCAAGCAACCAAGTTTTTTAACATGAAGGGCACACTTGAGCAAGAGGAAAATCGCAGTGTCCTCATGGTCTTTGGCTCTAAGGAAAATCCTTCCTTCCTTCCATGCCACATCATGGACAAGATGTTTGTTCTAGAAATAGCAAGGCAATACAACCACTGGTTGCATTTTTTCCATGACAAGAAAAAAAAATAGTTCATTCCTCTTCCCTGGAAAGTCGGAGACTTCGTGTGTAGAAACATCAACAATATTGACGAGTTTGCTGCCCATTTCAAGAAATTGAACCTAACGTATGTTGAAAGGCTAAAAGGGTTCGACCCTAATGGCATTTTTCGAGAACATTTATTGGGTGTTGGCTTTAACACCTCTTTTATCTATACACACCTGACCCAAGATAGGAATAGTGTCGACAACAATCCTACTTCTGCCAATTGCGATGCAGAGAGATAGAAAAGTGCCACTAAATTGTACAGACAACATGGAAAAGTATCCGGTGAGAAGAGTACCCAGTCCAACGCCAACACTCCCAAGAGCACAACATCACGGAGCATCGCTTCGACGGTCCACCCTAGTAAGAAAGCAACCCATAAATCTTTGAACGGAGGAGGAGATAAGAACGATCCTCGCATAAATATTGATAGTTCTCACAAAATTCCACTGACGAAGAAGAGAAAAAACAATGCAGGACAGGCGGAGGAACCCCAAATTGAAAGTGGAAAACTGCAACTTGAAATTGAACCTGAGCACATGCAGAAAATTGGGTCGTCCGCGATGGAAATATCAGACACCGAATTTTTTGACATAGATGAATCCTTCGTAATCCAGAGCACTATTTTTGACAGCTAATCTAAAAGTCTGGTCATTGAAAAGAGAGATGTAACAAACATGAAAGACAAATCTCGCGCATAGATTAACTTTAGTGAAATGTCACCGCCCCAAATCTGCCAATTTCACCAGGGAACCAGTGACATTCTTCATGATTCCATTGGAGGAATTGAGACAGAAAATGCCAATATGAAACAACGCCTCAACGAATTTGAGCAGGCTTTCCTTGCAACTCCAGAATTTGCTAGTCCTTTGGCAACAATCGTGCCTACTACCACTACAGCGAAGATGAAAGTATCCTCTACCCTCCTTGCATGCTCTAGAGCCCTTGTAGAGAATAACATCAACAAAAGAATGTGGGTAGTTACTGAAGCCTGGGAAACATCGCAAAATTTAGTTTCCTTCGAAAAGAAGGCCAATGATTTGCTAGAACAATTGGAGACAAATTAAAAAAATGAACAGATTTTCTGTGATCAGGTACTGGCCACTTTTTCCAAATATGACGACAAGACATCGGAACTGAAAATAAGAAAGGAGAAACTCCCCTCGCCAAAGTGCACCAAAAAATTAAAAGCATGCTGGCAAAATAAAGTTGACAACATGCAACTCATTGTCAAGTCATGTAAACAAGTCATATCAGAAAAGGAAGATTTATTCACAAGTCTGCTCCAGTTGGACTTAGCCGGAACTACCAACGAGGTTCAAGATCCTAACTTAATTCTCAAATCCTTGTCAGTCACCAAAGAAGCCTTCAAGGAACAAGTTGATATTTTAAAGGGGTTGTCTTTCAAAAAGTTTTATAGCATACTTGAACATCGTCTAGATGAGCTTGAGCGCTGGGTATTGGACTATGCCTCACACAATGAAGAAATTGAATAGACTCTGCATAGTATTTCAATGGATCTAAGGAAATTATAAAATGACCTTTACGACATAGAAATCAAGGATGAAACCAACACAACCCCCATGAAAAGCTACATCGAAGAATGGTTCCAAGAGAGAATGGACAACCTCGTCCAGGAAGGGAAACAACCTGTCCACAGGACTACAATGTCCATCGACGACAACAACAAAAACGCATCGGCTTCATAGTAAGTTTATACTGCCATCTTGTTTTGTTTATCAATCGAATTTAAGTCTATGCTGTCATCTTCTCTTCTTTATCAATCCACTTATGTCCTCTTTCAATAGAAAATTGTAACCAAACACTCTTAACTTCCAAATTTTTCTTTTCAGGTCTTCATCTCTACCGTCGCGCACTTCTTTCAACATTCCTAATTATTGTACTTATTTCTTTTTATGGTCCGCAGAAGCCCCAATCCCAGTCTATATGAAAAACACATTTAAATTTCCAGAAACATGTAACAAACATTATTAATTTTTTATAAATTCCAAAGAAAACTGATTCGACAATGCCCTTATTGTATACTAAATTTTGGGTTTCCAGGAACCTTTCTTGTTTGTTCCAAATAAAACTAATTCGGATATGCTACATTTCTTGTCTCCTATTGTATGCTATTTTTTTGGTCTTCAACAACGTTGATGTAATTTCCAGAGATATGTAACATACATTATTTATTTTATAATAAGTTTGTATAGTTCGCAATGCCGCTTCTCAATTTGTATATCACAGAACTCTCAATGCTGTTTGTAGGACACAGAACAACATAGACCCATTTTTGAAACCACCAGCCTGAGAACCCGCTATCCAAAAACTGGCAAAGTATGGAATGACCACTCCCTGCATGCTCTATAAAACGTGTACAAAGAAAACTAATTCGACAATGCTATATCTTTTTTGTCCAAGAAAAGCCTTAGTTTTAAAGCAAGCTAATTCGAGAAAACATTATTACTATTCTATTGTATAACAAACATTAATTTTTTGTAAATTTCTATAGTCTGCAACTCCACCTGTCATTTTGTATATCGCAGAACTATCGGTGCTATTTGTAGGCCACGGAACATCAGAGACTCAATTTTGAACCCGCCAATTTCCTGAAACATGTAACAAACATTATTAATTTTTGATAAATTACAAAGAAAACTGATTCAACAATGCCCTTATTGTATACTAATTTTTGGGTTTCCAGGAACCTTTCTTGTTTGTTCCAAATAAAACTAATTTGGATATGCTACATTTCTTGTCTCCTATTGTATGCTATTTTTTTGGTCTTCAACGACGTTGATGTAATTTCTAGAGATATGTAACAGACACACAACGTCGCTTGTCAATTTCTATATCGCAGAACTCTCGATGTTTTTTATAGGGCACGGAATAACAGAGACCCATTTTTGAAACCACCAGCTCGAGAACCCGCGATCCAAAAACTAGCGAAGTATGGAATGACTGCTCCCTGCATGCTCTATAAAACGTGTACAAAGAAAACTAATTCAGCAATGCTACATTTTTTTGTCCAAGAAAAGCTTTAGTTTTAAAGTAAACTAAACTCCACCTGTCATTTTGTATATCGCGGAACTGTCGGTGCTATTTGTAGGCCACAGAACATCAGAGGTTCATTTTTGAACTTGCCAGCCCGAGAACCCGCGATCCAAAAACTGGCTAAGTATGTAATGAGGGCTCCCTGCATCCTCTATAAAATCTCTTCCCCATACTTTATAAAAGTAGAAATTTCATATGTATAAAACTAAATATCTACTTTATAGAAGTACATATTTTGTATGTATAATTTTTTTATTTGTGATGAAATTCTGTAGTCCGCAACTCCACTCCTCGATTTCTGTATCGCAGAGAACATCAGAGGCCCAATTTATGTATCGCAGAACTGTCGGTGATTTTTGTATATCGCCAACCCGACAACTCGTGATCCATTACAAAAGTACATATTTCCTATGTATAAAATTATTTCAATGTATTTCAACTTTCTAGCCACGTGTCAGTACTAGGTCGCATTTACTCCCATCCCAACCAGGTAGGGACTTCGCTGCCATGCAACCTTGTTAACCTTGCGTTCAATCATGATTTTGGTTTTACGACTATATTTTAGTATAATACGGAGTGGGAATACCAACGAACATGGAGTTTAGTGAAGATATAAACAATTTTGTATGAAGTGGATTAAAACACATTTTTGTGCTTTATAAATTTTGTATGTATGAAGTGGATGAAAACATATTTTTGTGTTTTAAAAATAGGAGTTGATTAAGTTTTGGTCATTTTCGTTTGAATCCTACCATATGAATTTGTATGAATTTGCAATTTTATGTTGTTTAAATTGTATTTAGAAAGTGTTAATTTGTATATAAAAAAATATATATGAATTATAGTAATTATTCTTAAAAATCCTATCCATATCGATTTCAAATGTTGTTTAGAATTTTTTGTCACATAAAATTTTTGATAAATCTTTAGCTATTGAGTCATTTTTAATCATCCAATTACCTTAAATCTTACTAATAACATGCTTATATTTCACATAATGTTTAAATGTTTATAGTTTAATTCCTCCTTTCGAATACATTTAAATAAAACTTTTAACATTTTGTTACTTTAATACATATGTTACTAAATTTTTAATCTTCCACTTACTCTTAAGTGTTATTAAACATGTTTATATTTAACATAATGTTTTGATGTTTATAATTTGATTTTTCTTTTGTAATAACTTTTAACAAATTTTTTACTATTTTCTTTTAAGTTCTTTTAAGAATGGGATGTTTAATTTTTTTTTTTTTTTTTANTAATCTTTTGTTTACTCTTTAAATGTTACTTAACATCATGCTTGTATTTCAAATGGTGTTTCTATGTTTGCAAATTAATTTTTCCTTACAACAAAATTTTAGTTATATTGTTTTTAAGAATGTGACTTGAAATTTGAAATCCAATCAATCCGTAAAATTAATCTAAACCAATATCAAAAGTATTTCACATTTTAATGTAGTTTTGTGGTACGATGTGAGTAATTGTGATTTTATTTGATGATAAATTGTTTCAATCAATTTATCCATCAAATTTCATTCCTAATAAAAATTGCATAATCATTATTTTATGCTTTAAATGTTATTCAAATACATTATCATAAAAGCTAGATCCATTCATATATTTGTTTTTCTATGTAAATGTACTCCTTAAATGTTATTCAAATGAATTCTTATAAAAGATATATCCATTCATATATTTGTTTTTCTATATAAATTTATTGGAACTTTACACCAATCACAATATAATATCATAATGAAGCACACTAAAATAGTTACTCATTGCAATTTTTTTTGAATTCATTGGAACTTTACACCTATCACAATACAATATCATAATATTGCACTCTAAATTAGGTGCCCTATAACATGGTCTTGTATTTTTTGAATTCATTGACTTTACACCTAACAAAATATAGTATCATAATGTAACACTTTAAATTTGGTACCCTAGTGCATGTTCTTTTCTTTTTTGAATTCATTGGAACTTTACACCTATCACAATATAATATCATAATGGAGCACACTAAATTTTTTTTTCCATGAAAAAATTTCACTCGAATTTATATTAAGTATAATTCCTTTACATACTAAAGCTACAGCTGTAGCAATCGTAATCCAGACAAAAACAAATAAATCTGTTCCCATACAAAATGAAAACTGTCTCCACTGTCAATAACAAAAAACGCCCAGATTGCAGAAGTCGCCCAAATCGCTGGAGGTTGGCGAAGAAACTGCATCAATGAATCGAATCAGAGAGCCATATCTATCAACTCCCAACTGTGAGAACTATGACACCTAATGTAGTTGCAATCACAGTCAAAAAACAAAAAACACCCAGGATACAGAGACTTCCATATCGCTGGTGGATGGAGATATAGTCTGCGTTCTAGGATTTGATCAGAGAGCTATTTCAGTCATCTCCCAACTGAGAAAACTATGGCCCCAAACTGAAATTGAAAGACAACAGGACTAAAGGTGTCTTCAATCTCCTTCGAAGAGATTGTAGGAGGTAACTGGACTTTCAAAATCATTATCGCAATGGTAGACAGAGAGCCTACCAACCACGACACTTAGTGCCCTCTTTGATAGGGCATCAACAGCCCCATTATGAACCCTGGGAATATGACAGAACTGGATGTCGGAGAAGCTTTTCGCCAGCATCCTCGTTTTCAGTTTCCAGCCTTCTAAGTGAACATAATTGAGCTTACTATTTTGATTAATCCAGTCTATGAAAAGTTTTGAATCACCCAAAACACGGATATGGTTTAAAGACCAAAAATTTGCAAGTGAAAGTGTGACCCATAAACCCAAGAGCTCTGCTTTGTTATTAGTTCCAGCTCCGCAATTTAGAAACCAGCTTGTAGTCCTTGACTGATGGGCTCTGAAAGTGCCTCCTGCCCCACAACAGAGACCGCTGGAGAGAGTAGCACCATCAAAGAAAACGAGAATAGTGCCATCCGTCCCCTGGAAATCAACAACTCTGTTTTGAAACACCTTTTGGGAGGTCGACTGCTAATTGAAGTTTGAGAGAATTTTGTGGATGACTGCTTGACAAGAGGGAGGCCGTCCCTCGAAAATAGCCAGGTTTATCTCAATCCAGATCCACCAACAGACTGTGGTAGCCAGGGAGATAGGGGCCGATTTGTTTTTATGCAAATCTGCAAAACACTCAAGGACAGAATCGCCCTTCCAGACCAAGGAAAGAGACATGAATTGTAGTAAGCACGTCCAAACATTTACAGTGAATTCACAATGGATCAAAAGGTGATTTAAATCTTCTAAGGCTGAGGAGCAAAGAGGGTAGCGGCCAGGGCCCTGCCAGCCTCTTCTTTGGATCGCCTCCCAGGTGAGTGGTCTGTTCTTAAAGCAGAGCCAAACATTTTTTTTTAACTTAAGTGGAATGGGCCAGCTCCAGAGAGAAAGAAGCAGCGGGCTCGCTTGATTACAGTCAACCATTTGGTGGAGAGCCACATAGGCATTACTTACTGACAAGATACCAGAACCATCCCCCCCCAGCCCACAGTAGATAATCAGGGAAATCGACTAGCGAGATTCCAGCCGCTTTCAGATCTCTAGTATATGAATCCCACTCCCTTGCAATCGGTTGAGGAAGATGAAGAGCGCTGCTAGTGCACCAGCTGTCCTGGAGAAAACCATTGTTTGCAGCCACCTTAACCTGTGCAAGACAGTGGAGACTTTTACTTTCAAGCTGTGATCTGAGCAAAGGCGAGAGGATGGAGAGATTCTCCAGTCCAAGAATCTTGTCCCTTCAGAGAAGGATCTCAGAACCTGTACCGGGCTTCCAACGAAGCTAGTGAAGC